>VKOC01021525.1:0-50188 GCA_009364415.1 Spea multiplicata
TGAAATGGCCCGGCTCAATGATGTACCAAATAGGGCATGGGCAGTGGATCCCCAAATGCCAAAGTTCAACATTGAAAAATGTGCATGCCCCAAATGTGGCCCTTTTGCCCCCAAACAGCCAGGCAAAATCATTCATGTGAGGTATCGCTGTACTCAGGAGATGTTGCTGAACACATATTGGGGTGTTTTATGATAGTGACATATACGAGAACTTTTTAATTCATACCTGAAGTAAAATGTGTGTGGAAAACCAAATGCAAAAAAATGACTACCACAAAGTTTGAGAAAGACTGGTGGTAGATATGGTGCATGGAAAGAGTTAAAATACTAGCATTTGGAATACCCTGGGGTGTCTAGTTTTCAAAAATATATGTGTTTATTGGGCACACTGAAATGGCCCGGCTCAAAGATGTACCAAATAGGGCATGGGCAGTGGATCCCCAAATGCCAAATTTCACCATTGAAAAATGCGCATGCCCCAAATGTGGCCCTTTTGCCCCCAAACAGCCAGGCAAAATCATTCATGTGAGGTATCGCTGTACTCAGGAGATGTTGCTGAACACATATTGGGGTGTTTTGTGATAGTGACATATACGAGAACTTTTTAATTCATACCTGAAGTAAAATGTGTGTGGAAAAACAAATGCAAAAAAATGACTACCACAAAGTTTGACAAAGACTGGTGGTAGATATGGTGCATGGAAAGAGTTAAAATACTAGCATTTGGAATACCCTGGGCTGTCTAGTTTTCAAAAATATATGACTTGATGGGGTAAATTGCATTGGCCGGGTTCAAAGATACCGGAAATGGCACATGGGAGGAAGAATTACCAGATTTGGAACAAATGGCTTTGAAATAGCAAAACGCTACCTGTACTTATTGCCCCATAATGGGTAGAAAAAAGCAAAAAAACATAAAAACATTGGGTATTTCTAAACTCAGGACAAATAGTAGAATCTATTTAGCAGGTTTTTTCATTACCTTTTATAGATGAGTAAAAGATTTTTCAACTAAAAGTTAGAAACAGTAATTTTTTCTAAATTTTTCACCATATTTTATAATTTTTTTAATAGTAAATAATATGATACAATCAAAACAATGTCATCTAAAGAAAGCCCTTCTTGTCCTGAAAAAAACAATATCTAATGTGTGCGGGTTCAGTAAACGGGAAAGAAGAAAATTACAGCTAAACGCAAGCAGCGCAGAAATGTTAAAAAGGCCATTGTCACCAGGGGAACAAACAGTAAAATCAGCCTTTGTCACGAAGGGGTTAATGCTTTTTTTTTTACTTTATATGGCAAGCCGATCCAGCTTACCATATAAATAAAAAAAAAAAGTGTTAAAGCAGAGCCGGCCGGCGGCATCAGCACGCACCGGCCGGTTAGATTACCTTCCCAGCAGTCTGATGGCTGCATAGTGATGGGAGCAGCGTGAGGTGGAAGCTCCGCCCCCTCGCACTCAGGCTGCTGCAGCACCGGATGTCAGGTCAGTGGCATCCTGTCAGCATAGAGAAGAACCAGGAAGTCAAGAGAAGTAGAAGGTGAGTAAACCAATGTATTTTTTGTACTGTATAATGTTGTTTTGTATTTGTTAAAAACAAAAAAAATCGGCATGTGTGTGTGTAACTGTGCCCCCTATATGCCACTCTGCCTCCAGAAATGCCTTATACCCCCCTATAGGCTATATGCCACTCTGTCCCATGATATGCCTTTTAACCCCCTATATGCCAGAGTTGCATATAGGGGTATAAGGCATTTCTGGATGCAGAGTGACATATAGGGGGTCAAAAGGCATATCTGTAGGCAGAGTGGCATAAAGGGGGTTAAAAGGTATATTATGTTGCAGAGGATCATATATGAGGGTATAAAGCATATCGGGGAGGCAGAGTGGCATATAGGGGGCATAAGGCTTTTCTGGAGACAGAGTGCCCCATGATATGCCTTTTAACCCCCTTCATGCCACTCTGCCTCCAGAAATGCCTTATACCCCCTATATGCCACTCTGTCCCATGATATGCCTTTTAACCCCCTATATGGCAGAGTGACATATAGGGGGTTAGAAGGCATACCATGGGACAGAGTGGCATATATTATTTTTTATTTAATATGGCAAGCTGGATTGGCTTGCCATATAAAGTAAACAAAAATGTCCCATGATATGCCTTTTAACCTCCTATATGGCAGAGTGGCATATAATGGGTTTAAAAGGCATATCATGGGACAGTGGCATATAGGGGTATAAGGCATTTCTGGATGCAGAGTGACATATAGGGGTCAAAAGGCATATCAGGGGGCAGAGGGGCATATAGGAGGGTTGAGGCATATCAGGGAGGCAGAGTGGCATATAGGGGGTATAAGGCTTTTCTGGAGGCAGAGTGCCCCATGATATGCCTTTTAACCCCCTTTATGCCACTCTGCCTCCAGAAATGCCTTATACCCCCCTATATGCCACTCTGTCCCATGATATGCCTTTTATCCCCCTATATGGCAGAGTGGCATATAGGGGGTTAGAAGGCATATCATGGGACAGAGTGGCATATAGGGGGTATAAGGCATTTCTGGAGGCAGAGTGGCATATAGGGGGTTAGAAGGCATATCAGGGGGGACAGAGTGGCAAGCCTGGGGGCAGAGGTGCATAACTCGGGGGTAGGTTGTCAAATGAAAGGAAATAAAAACCAAACATGTCTCAATCATAGCTTTTATTAAATATGGAAAAAATAGTCTACATGAATTAATAAAGAAATAAAAGTTTCTTACCAGAATATCGTGAAGAATAATGTGATCAGTGTTTTGTTCCACTGAATAAAATGGAACTCTTTCATCTAAAAATGTTCGCAGTAGTAAATGTTTTGATCCCATTATGTGTAATGTATTTAATTTATTAGGGCCTTTTAACACTTTTGCTTTCTGGCATTTTAATACAAATAATGAGATAAAAAGAATGGCGAATAGTGTGACTCGGGTATGTGACTCGCGACCGTGAGATAAACTATATGGGGCTGGTCTCCAGATTTTTCCAGGGCTGCTTTTCAGTCCCAGTCCGGCCCTGGTGAGGATATGGAATTCACTTCCAAGTGGTGTTATCCAATACATTAGATACCTTTAAAAGGGGCCTTGATACTTTCTTAGAAAGTCATGACATACAGGGATATAAATAGAATAACATTAATATTTTAGAGCTTCTTGATCCAAGGAGAAATCCGATTGCCTCTTGGAGTCAAGAAGGATTCGAAGTAGCTTAATTAGGGTTTTTTTTGCCTTCGTTTGGATCAAGAATAGGAAAGTTAGGGTTGAACTTGATGGACTTAGGTCTTTTTTCAACCTTACGAACTATGTAACTATGTAACAATAATTATACATTGCCATTAATTCTAAGAGCATAGTAAGATTTAATTATAAGTGTAGTTTGAATGAAAATTAGGAGAAACAATATTTGATGTGAAATGCTAGTTGTGGAAATGCTAACACCCTGTGCGTTTTGTAATTTACAGACCTGGACTGTAAATAAACATAGGCCTAGGCATTTAGGGCATACCAGCATGTGGCTTATGGGATTCTCTGTTTTGGACAACTGTAGTGTGAACAAAGGTTTCTTTATCTCCTCAAAGACCAATGACGTGCCAGGCATGTCACAAATAAAGGTCAGTTAACAACCAGTGACGTGCCTGTCACATCATGGCATTAAATTAAAAGTATTAGCACATGGAAAGTGTTAAAATACCACCATTTCAAATACCCTGGGGTGTTTAGTTTTCAAAAATATATATTTTTATGGGGGTAAATTGAATTGGCCGGGTTTTTTTTTTTTAATGGTTTTGAAATAGCAAAACGCTACTTGTACTTATTGCCCAATAAGTTGCACACAAAAAAAAACATAAAAGCATTAGGTATTCTAAACTCAGGACTAATCTAGTTAGCAAGTTTTATCATTAGCTTTTGTAGATATTTAAAATAAAAATCATAAAATGGAATATTTTTCAAAATGTTCACAATATTGTCTTATTTTTTCTATAAATTAGATAATATTATAAAAATAATGGTATCTAAAGAAAACCCTTGTCTTAAAAAATATATTTATATACAGTGGATAGCCCTGTTAAAATGCCAGTTACTTGTGATGTTGAAGAACGAGACAAAGATAATTCATGTCAGAACTTTTCCCATCTTTAACCCCTTTAGGACCAGACTGTTTTAACACTTTTGCGGTGCTTGTGTTTAGATGTAATTTTATCCTCGCCTATTTAGTGTACCCACACATGTTATGTATTGTTTTTTTCAGGACAAGAAATGCTTTCTTCAAATACCACTTTTTGATCATATTATCTAATTTCCTATTAAAAAAATAAATAGAATATGACACAAATTGAAAAAAAAAACACATTTTCTCACTTTTATTTGAAAGATCTTTTACTCCAGATTCTACTATTTGTCCTGAGTTTAGAAATACCCAATGTTATTTTTTTTTTTTTGCTTTTTTCTGCAAGTTATTGGGCAATAAGTGCAACTAGCGTTTTGCTATTTCAAAACCAATTTTTTCCACATCTGGCAATTCTTCCCCCATGTGCTATTTTGGGTATCTTTAAAGCCGGCCAATGCAATTTACCCCATCAAACCATATATTTTTGAGAACTAGACACTTCAAGGTATTTCAAATGCTGGTAGATTAACCATTTCCATACACTAATTCTGCTACCACCCTTTGTCAAACTTTGTGTTAGTAATTTATTTTGTGTTTTTTTATCACAAAAATTGCGCTTCAGGTATGGTTTTACAGCTCCTGGTGTATGTCACTTTCCAACAAGACCATAATATGAGTTCAGCAACATCTCCCGAGTACAGTGATACCCCCCATGCATGAGTTTGTCGGGTTGTTTGGGAGGTAAAAAGCCACATTTAGGAAGTGCGCATTTTTTAACTTGGAACTTTTACATCTGGTCCTACTGCCCCCATGTCCTAATAGGGCCATCTTTGAAGCTGGCTAATTCAATTTACCCCATCAAACCATATATTTTTGAAAACTAGGCACCCCAAAGTATTCTACCACCAGCCTTTACCAGAGTTTGTAGTAGTATTTTCTTTTATTTTTTCCCATACAAATTTTGTACCTGGAGGTATACATGTATAGCTCCAGGTATACATCACTATCAAACACCCCAATATGTGTTCAGCAACATCTCCAGAGTACAGTGATACCACCCATGCATGGGTTTGTCTGGTGTTTGGGGCTAAAAGTCCACATTTGGGATGTGTGTTTTCTTCCCTCATTTTGGTCAGTCTGTGCCTATGTCTTTGAACCCAGCCACTCCAATTTACCCCATCAAACCATAAATTTTTTATAAAATTAGACTTGGGTATTTGAAATGCTTTTACTTTAACTCTTAACATGTCAAAATTTATGGTAAGATACACCGCTAATTTTAGCACTTGCTCATAATAATAAACTTTATTTTTTTATTTTATTTATTTTATTCTTTTTGGACTTTTTTTTACATTTTGCTGGAACTGTATGGTTCCTCTGTTGGATACTTATTTTTAAATGTTACCACTGTTTGTTTTTTTTCAGCTTTTTTTTCCCATCATTTCTTTTTAATTATTTTTGAAATACTTTACTAATAACATTGTGATTAGAACCCTGGGATCCATTGACTTGCATGGTTGAATGCAGTACCTGTATTCACCCTGCAAGTGGAGGAGACCCTCTAGCGAGCTTTTCCAACTTTGTTATCGTTTTAAAAGACGCGTCGCCATCTTACAAATGGCAAAATCATTTGCAGTGGCTCTACGGATCGGTCACAGCATGTCCTGGGGTGGGTGTTCGGTGTTGCTGAATGCCTCGTTATCGAGGCATTTCAGTGACACCATTGAAGTTTGATCGTTGATCGCCTCCTGAGCGGATATTGACACCCCGGGGAGGGGCCGTAGATCACTTTCTAAGCTTGATAATAAAATGACGTGCCAGGCACATCATCGGTCGTTACCTGACTGTTTGTGTCTGACGTACCTGGGCCATCATTGGACGTTAAGGGGTTAATGTGACCTATAACGTGAACAATTCAATTGCAAAACAAACTGAAATCTTTGACAAAGACCCAAAGCACACATGCAAATCCACAAACTCATGGCTTCACCAGAAGAAGATTAATGTTTTAGAATGGCCCAGCCAGAGCCCAGACCTGAATCCAATTGAACATCTGTGGTGTGATCTGAAGACGGTTGTGCACAGGAGATGTCCTTGCAATCTGACAGATTTGGAGCGCTTTTGTGCATGACTTTTAAATCTGTCATTAAAAAGTCATGCGCAAAATGGCCGCTGCTATTCACTATAATGCCCGTGCCAGTAACAAAATGTCCGCCACACATGCACGACACTTCACATGCAGAAGGAAAAATGCATTTTCCATTGGAACTGACCGTTGTTTTATGCAATATGGATGCGCTGAGCATGCTTTATGCGGAGTGTGAGAGCTGAAAAAAAGGTATCAATTCATTAAAGTTTTACTGCAATTTTGTTGTTATTAGTGTTTAATGAGTTTAAAGAAACTTTTTCTTACTATAGTTGTCTAAGCAAAACCTTACCTCTATGGCTATTTCGTATTGCTTTATTTTATTAAGTTTAATACTCAAATTGAGATAGATCATGAAATTGCTTACCATTGTGTAGACCTGTGTAATTGGAAAGATTTTTTCTTTGGTTTTATTACAGTATGAAAGCCAGGTAATAATAATTACTTCATATTTTTCATGCATGCACAGATGAACGCATCTGTCAAGCAATCAAATCTACAAAGGCGCATTCCTGCAGTGCCATTTTTGTCTATTTTCATGGCTTCTTTGTAGTGCTTTACAGTGCCGATCTTAGGGTCACTGATACCTGGGTGCAAAAAATTGTTTGGCAGCCCCTAAGTGAAAGGGTCAAAGCCGTTTATTCACATTTTGACACAGGTTGGTACAGCATAATGTATATGTATATATACTGAGCCTGACAGTAGTACAGTATAACTCCCATCAATATATAATGAGCCTTACTGTGGCAGAGCCTGACACAACTCCCATCGCTACAATCACAATATTGAGTAATCCAGACACTGAGGATGATACAATGTATCATCATTATACAGCAAGAAGGATACAGACGGTGGTACAGCATAACTCCCATCACTATATACAGTGAAGGAAAAAAATATTTGCTCCCCTGCTGATTTTTTACGTTTTCCCACTGACAAAGACATGATTGGTCTATAATTTTAATGTTAGATTTATTTGAACAGTGAGAGACAGAATAACAACAAGGAAATCCAGAATAACGCATTTCAAATAAGTTATAAAGGCATAGGAGGGGCATAGAGCTGTCGCTGAAAACTTTTTCATGAACGTTAGTGAGAAAGATTTCAGCAACAGTTCGGCGCCCCTCTCTCCTCTGATCCCTGCCGCCTGGGAACTGTGCACTTCATGCACCCGCTTTGGCGCGGCCCTGATGCTTAATGCTGGACCTATGCACATTGCTTACTGCAGCATACTGAATAGTTCGCATGTTAACAACTGTATACCTCTTGTTGTGTTTGTGTTGAGTAAGATACAAGTGAAAAAGTTAAATCCTAGCCCAGTACAAATTAATCTGAAACTTGTGAAATTCTGAGTTTTGCAATGATAAAGATGTTAATATTGATTAAGCTGAAGCTACCTTGTCTAGACAGGAAAACAATTATACCATTTTAGAACACATGGGGGAGGTTGGACTATAGCTATGCATTGAATATATCGTATTCTTCTCAAAATAAAAAATGGTGCATAAATATTAGCATATGAAGGAACGCAACTAGAGTTGTAAACCCTTAACTCAATTGACCATTTGACCACTTACTAAATAGGGCCAAATACCAACGAAGTGTTTCTATTGACTGCTGTAAAGTTTACAGTTGACAATACAAATTGCTAGTGTTATAAGTTGATCTTTCTATATCCAACATAAGAATAATAATAGTAATGTGGTATGTTTTGTATTTCGTATTAAATATTTCTTTTTTTTTGTATAACACTAAAGTAATAGTAAACAAAAGAAAGTAATAAACCATGTTTATACATTTATACATAATTAATATTCTCTGTCCCTGGTCCCCTTGGAAGAAACCCTGAAATTTAGCTCCTAGTACACTGCAGAGATTGTGTTATATTTTGAATTAGGCAACCTGTCCTTATTTTATCATCACAATTTTAATGTATTTTAGAGCACATGTGTGATTTATATCTCAGTATCACATTCTTGCTGGAGCTTCTCTGTTCCAGACGCTTTTTCAGTTTAAAGAATAATAACCTGAAGTATCTTGAAACGAAAAAGAAAATCTTAAGAACCAGTTGGTAAATCACCTATATACCCTCATAAATTTCACTATATGCTTCACCACTAAAGGAAAATATTGCTGTACCCTTTGGCAGTTTATATGAATATTAATAAACCTTTGAATCTACATAAACTAATTTTCAACAACAGTTTCTATTATTATGAATAATGATTCTGTAAGTCTTTGCATACATTTATCATGCAGTGGAATTTTATCCCATGCGACAACAGGGCATTTCTAGGAGTTATATGTCCACGTACAACAATATAATATAAACTTGTTTTATTTATGTGATGTGAAATTACAAAATTGGGTGACTAGGTGTGTGGGCCAAAGTCTGTTTTTCTTTTGCTTGCAACAGACGAAAACTTTTCTTGTACGACAGACAAGCATGTCAAGGTTTTCCACATGTTGTACAGATGGAGGTGGCTATGCTTGGTAAAGTTTGTGCCTGTTTTGATGTACATATTTTCATTCACACTCATTTGACAAATATCCATATCTGAAAGAGAGCATTTCATAATTCACTACACACACATCTGCAGTGCAATTATTGCATAACTCATTAGGGACTCAAAGGCACTTGTAAAGGAACATTTTTTTTCTTGCAGAAAAAATATGTGATATCCCTTAGTTTACCAGTAGAACAAACATATGTCAAGAGATTTTCTTCTGCAAGCTGAATTGTTCACTGGTGGCCAACAAATTCACTGTAGCTTACTCTAATACCAGTCTTTTCTTCAGAGCATCAATGTATCTCAAATTACTGACATAATCCTATAACGATATAGAAAACCATCTTGTATTTTTTTGTTTTTATACTACACTTAAGGACATAAAAATGTGTTGCCACATTTAAACATTTCCAATATTGCTTCTAAACATTAACCCCCTAAGGACAATGGGCGAAAACAATGCATTTTGAGCCCGTACACGGGCTTTGTCATTAAGGGGTTAAAGCGATATCTGCAATCTCTTATGACAAACCATCACCCAGGTTTTAACAAATGATGCCTTTTGTGGAGTAAAGCAGATTTATTTGGTTATGTAGTTTATATGCCTCAAGGATTTGTATTAGTCATTAACACTCATGATTCAAGTATAAAGGGATATCATGTTATGTTCTGTAGAAAGTAGTTTCTCATTTTTTTTTGCAAATATTGCATGGCAAAGACTAAAACATAATCTTTACAATTAATATTTCTGTGCCAAAACTAAGGCATAAATGTGAGGGATTTTTTATAACTCACAAATCACAAGGCCACAGTTAGATTAGATTGAATTGTTCATGGGGCAATAACAATTAGTCACATTGGATGATGATTTTTATAAAAGACACAATAAAAGATAGTTAAAAATAATAATTAAAAAAGACAGAGGATTGAAACAAGTCCTGTCAATTTAAGTTCAGCAGTCTATAAACCACATGAATGTAGCCAACTACCATGTGATCACAGGGTTCACTCTCTGGTTTTGTAGGTATCTGCACGGTACAGGATGGAATTGGCTACACAAGGTGAGAGGCACCATCTGCCACTGGCCCACTGGGCTTTGCTTGGTTTGCCCAAGGTCCCGTCTGCTAATAAAATAGAAGAGCAGTTTAGCACACAGTTCATGGCAAAACTTATGTTTATTAGAGTTCCAACTTTTTTTTCAATAGTTCAGTTTTAAGCACTTGTTCATTTTTTTCCCCTGTGAAATGAATACTTAAACTCAGGTCAGGAACAGTAATCATTTTAAAAGCAAATTTGTACTTTTAGATGCTGATCATTTTGACTTTCCCCCCACTATTTTTCCGAACAAATAATAATAGCCTTAGAAATGACTAGGCTACAGAGCACATACACAATTGTTCCATAGATTAAAAAAAAGTACTCAAGGACCTTATGTAATCGTTCAATGTAGGTAAGAAACGGTCATTGACTTAAATATTGAAGAATTACTTAGGTTATTTATATATATATATATCTATACTATGTCAAAAAATAGAGTGTTGCAGAGTATGTGGTATCCTCCCTTCATCAGGTCCGAAGCAATACTGATCAACATGATAGAGGTTACAACTTAAAACAAGTGATGGTATAAGGAGGGGTTGAGTGGGGTGTCGTAAATAATAGGTCTGGAGGTGAGAAATGCAGGTGAGGTACAGAGATAACCAAGGGACAGAACAAATAAGCTTAGGGAAAACAAAAACCCACAGTAAAACATCAAAGATAATAACAGCAATTAGACATTGGATGACTAGATGAAGTTCATCAGTATTGCTTCGGATCTGATGAAGGGAGGATAACTCTCGAAAGCTTGTCTTAAATATTATGTTATTCCAATAAAAAAGGTATCACCGCATACTCTGCAACACTCTATTTTTTGACATTGTGTCTACTGGACTAATACGGCTTCAGCCTTATATATATATATTTTTATTTTTTTAAATGTTTTTTTTAAATATAGCAGGGAACATTGATTGCTAATACTTTGAGTATTATTTAGAATTAATATTTTTAGTCCTTTGTTTTTATTGTATTTTGTATTTAAAAGCAGGTAACAATTATACATTTTTATCTATGGGCGGTAGTCAGGGGCTGAGTAGCCAAGGAGCACACCGAACAATTTGTTGCAAGGCTCCAAAATGATAGGGCCCCCTGGGTCCCCCTCCAGTAGTAGACCTACTTGATTTATAGTAGCCAGAGCTGCCCCACTGCTGCTATAAGCTTTGCAGCCAATGAGCACTGTATTTATGTGAAGGGCTAACACACACTAACAGAGAGAATCGGCTTTACAGCAGGTATGTATATTACCTGAATCATCCAGTGCAGAGCCAGCTCCTGTCTCCAAGTGTCCATATGCACCCAGGCAGATGGAGGGCTTTAAGGCACAGTGAGCTCTCATTGGCTGTTCAGCTTCATTCTTCTTCCCTTGCTTTGTTGCCCTTTCTTTCCTTTCCCTTCATGTTACATGGGCTTGTGTGCCCAGACTGTGGAGATGCTCGTACCCGGTTGTTAAGAAGACTACAGCCCCAGACAACAAGGATGTTTCTTGAAGTGCAATCGCTGATAGCAACTCTAGGCCAGTTTAGAGGAGCTTTGTTGTGTGGTGTATGTTATATCATGCTGTACCCTACATCATATTTTATGACAGTTGTGCTTGTGTGAATGGGACAATTCTGATCATGATTCTTGTCCCACTTCTGAAAAGCCATAACCATCGTACCAACAGATGAGCACTTCATTGGCATACCTGGGAACATTCACACTCCAATACCCTGTATAGGAAGCGACTCTACTGACATTGGTGGGCGGTCGGTTAATGGAGGTCAGCGGTCCGCTGAGGGCGATGAAGTTGAGTTTGGGGCTAGCCACAAACGCTACCCCAAAAAAAAGGTGGAAGGAGGGCAAATGGGTGGGAGATTCTCTGCGGTCACCCACTTCACATGGAGTCTCTGGGTGAAAACCATAGAGTTCCCAGGTTTGTTCTTTGGCTATAGATGAACAGTGCCTATTTTACATGGTTTGCACAGGTGCAATGGCAAGGCTTTGTATTAGGTGAGACATAATGTGTATTGGTTTGTCTTAGTTTGTCCTTCCTAATCATGTTTTGTTATACAGGAAACATACAGAAAAGGGCTCAGGTGCATACTATATATATATATATATATATATATATATATATATATATATATATATATATACACACACACATGGGAGATCCCTTATCATAAGTGGTAACACTAAAGCCCATGGAGCTATGTTTATAAACAACAGTTCCGGTAGTTATATGGGGTAACCAATAGAAGCATTCCATCTGTTGCCTCAGAGCAGTTTCTATGTGTAAATATAACTCTTTAGACCGCTATAGGTCCCTGAATGTTCTGGGTCCATTATTTGTATCTCTTGCATGATAATAAATGGTCTTAAAGCACAGATAAGAAAATTGCATTGTAAAGAATTAATATTTTGCTTTATCTTCTCTAGTGTTCTTTTAATTGCTACTTGCTAGCTAATTATCTGATATATATCTGCTCCTATTATGCCAAAAATACTGCTTAAGGCAGAACATCATAATAGCTTCTCATAAAGGTCAATATGTCCCCTTTGGTGGGGAACGAAAGTAAATGATATTTCTGAATATGCATATTCATAGGGATATTATACTGTTTACCCGTATTGCATTGGGAGGACTGAGTGTAAAACATCTGTAAAGAAAACAGTATTTTTTGGGGAATTTGTAAAGATTAATTAATAAAATAATTTAACTTTAATGGAATGTAGATTTAAGGAGTATATGTAATCATGTCATCCTTTTTCCAGGCCAGAAGTTAGTTTGAAGAAATATGCAGGGTGTCTAAAAGATATAGAAGTTTCCAGAACACCCTACAATTTATTAAGCAGCGCCGACTATATAGGTTTAACCAAAGGATGTTCGCTTGAGGTTTGTATCATTTTGTTTTCAGTATTGATCTATTGTATCTGTGACTGGCAAATCAATATATCACATATGTCACAGTAGAGGAGTAGTTGTATATGTGGCCTCCTTTTTTCATAGGTATTGAAAATTATGTAGTTTAAAAGATTTATTGCACAGTTCATATGAACTGAATGAATATAAAACAATGAATCAATTGATAAGGTATTGGGAGAGTGCAGTTGTAAACAATTATGTTGCTATTATAATTGTTATTATTAAGCTTTTATTATAATTAGATGATTTTAGATACTGAAGTAACACTGGAAAAAAGGCAAGTTCAGGTTTGAAGAAATCTGATTTAGAAGGAAGCAAGAACTCTTGTGACAGTTAATTAAAATTTGGTACTGCAATATACTTAAAAGCAAAAAACAAGATTTATAATCTTGTTACCTTCTGTTCACTACCTGTTTATTGGGTAATAATATAACCTGCATGCTAGTCAGCAGAGATCAGTTCACATGGTTTATGAGTTTGGCTCATGAGGAAGGTTATAAAACGGTTTTATTATAAGCAAGAAATAATGAAGCATGTTCTAGAGGATATTTCTTTAGTGGCAGGTTGACCTATGCAGCTCTGACACGGCTCAAAGCAATTGTACCAAAGAGCACTTTACAAATATGCTTATTTGAATGCAGCTCTCGGATCAACACATAATAGCGTTAAGTTTTTTCCACCAGGAGATGGGAGAAAATTACTGAGGTATTTACAGTTTGTGTGCCAAACTGGGTTCGACATTATCCTACACTAAGAATAAAGTAGCTAGTAACTATTACATTTAATAGAAGCTGCCTTTCTTTAAGTTAAAATGCCCCTAAACACCCCTGTGCTCTGAACATCATGCTACAAGGAGCATTTTAATATGCATTCTTACAAAACTAAAACAAAATAAAGTCCTCATCTGACCTAGAGGTTGCAGTCTTTCTGCAGCTGCTGCCCTCCTCTTCCTTGGTCTGACATTTCGTGCCACTTATTGGCTGCTTGAAATTATTTAAATGGGTCCTCTTCTTACAGGCAAATTTGCCAGTGATTTCTCAGATAGCTGAGGCACTAACACAATGGCTTGTAGATAATGATGGTTATTCTTTTACATTACACAACAAGCAGAACCCAAACCAGTTGACAGATTAGTGTATTGGTTGGTATTGTGTTTGTGTTATTAAGGTATTTCATCATTTTCATTTTCATTCTAGAAAGTATATTTGGTTAGTTTTGCAAAGCCTGGGTATGTGGAGATGCCACCAGTATCTCTGCCAGTTGGTACAGAAATTACACTCTCATTCAGCACAAAAAATGAATCTGGGATGATCCTTTTTGGCAAAGGAGGAAATTCAAGAAGAAAACGTAGGCAAAGTGGTCAGGTAAAATAAGACCTTTTTTTTTACATATGTTTGTTTATATGTTTATATAAACATATAAAGACCTCATTGTGGGGTCGAAACCTTGTTGTCCTTCTCCTTCAATAAACCTGACTGAGCTGGAACCCTTGAGTGCGTGGAGCCTTTTCCTATCTTGATTTACTGGGGAGGTGGCCCTTCCTGGCACAGCTAAGCACCTGAGTTCCTGTGGTGTTTGTGCAGATTCCTCATTCTGGTGACTTCCTATATGTTTATATATGTCATAACTGAGTGCTAACATAACTGAGTGGCTACACTAGAATTCTATGTTCTGTTTAGTTATTTGTCCATCCATTATTTTATATCAGCAGTAGTATGAACCACTTCCGTATCAAACAGATGGAAAATTATCACTTCACTTCAACTTTTTTTTTGTTTTTTTTTATTGAAAGACACTTTAGAATCTTATTTAGCAGTGGTATAAATGTATAATATAATACAGTTTAAATCTCCCCCCACCTTCAATATTCTACTTAAACATTTCCCAATCCACTACATACATGTATATCACACCAAATTAATGTTAAGGCTAGATAAAGCTTTATATAAAAAGCCTGAGGACTCCAAGCCTTTCTGAATAAATGTTTGCTATATGTTTAGGCCAGTTTGGGGCAGCAGGGTAAGAGTTAGTATTAGGTTGTTCAGTTTTGTCCCTGGTCAGTGGTCTATTCTGTTGGTTTACCCTGTTGCATAGCAGTCTTCATATGTAATGGAAAAGGTGTCCTATCTAATTTTTCATAGCTATATTGCTACCAAGGAGCTGAATCACTTGGGCTACATTAGGTTTTAACCCAAAATAGACTCTAGACACTAATGATGCACCTGTGTGGCCGGAGGGGCTGCTCAGCCGTAAGGTTTGGTCCAAACCTGCAAATCTGCAAAGCACAAACAATATGCAATAATATAAGAGTGCACAACCTAAAAAGCATAAATGCATACACAAAGCAAGAATTTAAAGCATAACCAGCAAATACCATTCACTTTATATCTAATGGGGAGAGTGGGAAGTTCCCACCACTCTGTACCTGAGTGCATGGTGGAGGTCTATTCAAGAGGCCACCAGTTGCACAGACCTCTAGACCTCCAAGTTACGGTGGCTGCTAAGGGGTCCAAACCAGCTGCCACAGGTCCTTAAGATAAAGACTTTATCTTTCTTTATATTGAGATTCTAGAAACTTTCTGTGATATCCTGGCAGTAACACATGGAATGGTGGGCAATTAATTTAAGTTAATGAAAAAACAGTTGTGAGCTTGGGAGTGTGAATCAACAACGTTACAAAAAGCTGTCTGGTTAGCCACTTACAAAGAAGGCATGGTGAGGACATTTTTTGTTATTTTACAGGTTTATTACGCAGTTGTTTTAAAAAAGGGAAGACTTGAAGTTTCCATTCCTGGACCAAAAGAGATACATCGCATCACCATCAGACCTGAAAAAGGAGAATTTCATGATGGCAAGGAGCACTCCATACGGCTAGAAAGAGCAAGAAAGTATGAAAAAATGACTTTTTAACACTTGACTAAGGCAATATCTAATTGTCTATAGGTTGCCTAGCTCAGACAGGTCCCCAAGTACATATCTCAAGGCACCTATGTTTCTTCGTTACTGAGGATGTGTTGTATGCTGGCTCACTGAGCTTATATTGCCAATATGTGATGAAAATATGCCATGTTAAGCAGATAATAATCCTGCACATATGTAATAATAAATTTAAAAAATAAAGACATTATGAACACAATGGCTCCTTGCAGAGAGAAATTCTCAACTGGGCCGCACCAGGTTGACAACCTGGTTCCATTCTGACATATGCAGGCCATAGATCATAGTAGTAGACCATTCTTGTGGCCCCAGTTCACTGATCCTCCAGTTGAATAGTCCTGAGCTCTGGAAATGCAGCAAGACTTAATAGTTCCTTTCTGTTAAGACTAACACTGTATGCTATTGATGATTGTGATCTACTAGGCTACGACTAAATTACTGCAGTACCTATTTGCTTAAATATATTGATTAAATATATTAATCTCGCTTTATATATTTGTTATACTAAAAGTCAAGTATATTACTGATATTACTTCAGCTGTTTTATATTAAAAAACATTGATTTCCCTCTTGTTATTATTTATTAAACATTTATTTAAACACCCAGATGCCCTTCTGGCTTTTTTCACATTCATTTCTATACCCATTTGCCCCCCTGACAATCTGCTTTCCTTTATTGCTGTTCTTCATATTTAAACCTTGCCTAATTACCTAACATAATTTCCTTCAACCTACATCAAAAAAGAAAAATTTAATATGGTAAATTGGCTACATGTATGACTTCAAAGATAATTATCAATATGAGCATCTCAAGCTAAACTTATGTGCAGAGTTTAATAAATATTAGTTCCTTCTTTGATTTGTTTTTTTAAATATTTTTTGTTTATTTTGAAAATGATTCAAAAAACTACGTTTTACTATTATATATTATATATATATATATATATATATAAATTCTATTAAAAGCCTTGTAGCGATAGTGAGCTCACTTGTTGCATAGGTCCTGTCTGTCCGCAGTAGTTGGGTCATTATTTGTGTGATATCTTTAATAAACTTGTGGCAAGTAATTCCACAAGAAAACATTGTAATGTTTAACCTGTTTAGTTACTCCGGGATAGATGTTAATCTTCCATTACATTTGTTTTCCAGCGCATTCACTGTTCAAGTTGATGAGGATAAAACCCAGACACTGAGATTGCCTGCTAGCCAGTCCATTAATGGGACAAAGCTCTATGTAGGTGGGATCCCGGCTGAAGCACAGCTTGCCTTGTTCAGGAACATACCGCCATTTGAGGGATGCATATGGAACCTTCTTATCAATTCTATGTAAGAATCAGTTTCCTTTTATAACATAATGACTATCCCAGAAACATCTGAGCTAACACTGTGACCAATTTCACGTCTGTCTATACCTAAAACCACAAATGCTTATATATTAGACTGGTCTCGTTTTACTTGCTCTTGTGGAATGCATGAATGAATTTGAGCAATAGCGCTTTCTCATGAGTACTGCAAAGTGAGCCTCCACTGACTTTTTAAACATTGTTTTTTTCTCTTTTAACTACTTATCTGCGTGTATTTTTGTAAATTTTACATAAGGCAAAGTATAGTGTTAGTATAAAAATATTCACATTTTAATAGCTGTTGTATAAATTGTAGATGCTCCCAAAGTTTGCCCAACCCCTTGACAATTGGTTTAATAACGTTGTGGCAATTTTGTAATGGGATAGTAGGAGTGAAAACAGGAAACTCTCACATGTAATCACGCTACTTGATTCCCCTTCAAAAATGCACATGTAATATGTCTAAATATAACTTCTCATATAACTTCAATGGATGGTAAACAGTTATTCATGTATTTATTTATTATGCCTTCCTAGACCAATGGACTTTTCTCAGACTGTATCGTTTGAGAATGCTGATATTGGACAGTGCCCCACTCTGGTGTCAGACAGAATTCAACCAGATGAAGATGCTGATAGTGACAGAAATGCTACACAATCATTGGTCTTGCCAGAACCTGGACATGGTATCAAAGTAACCACAACCGCATTACCTATTCCACCTCCCATTCCACCTACTGTAAGTATTTTCTGTGACCATCAGGTGCTATTTGCATGAATACCAATGAGTAAAAATATTTTGCAAATACATCATTCTCTTTTTTTATATATATGTATGCCATTATTCTGTCTTTTTTCAGTTCTAAAGATCACCAAAACAGGTCACTGGGGATGGTGGTAGGTTGTCACCAGGACATGAAGAAAAGAATCAGCTCAGCCACAGCAGATAGCCCCTAATTAATTATTTAGTAAATAGTATGCTCTTGGTACCTCACCGGGTGTGTAGGTGCCAGTTGATTATGGAGAAGCTGGCTTAACTGCGCATGTTTAGCATTACAATATTCACATATTGCTACTGAGTTCCAAGCAACTTATTCTGTTGGGATTATTGGCTCACATAAATTATTTTCTACTCTAGACCGATTTAAAGAGCGGGCTACAAATATATATTCTTTGCCTATTTGCAATAACAATTGCATACATTAATTAAAGTTTTTGTGTGCTTAAGTAATGCATGATAATGCAAAAACCTATGCATTAATACACAATTTTTTGAATAACAATGTTATCCATCAGTAAATTCCAACCAGAAAAGATTATGGTTGATAGTGTCTGATGTTGCAAAATATTAATATGGCTCTCCCATTTATAGTCCCTAGTACTATGTGTGCCGGTAACCTAGAGATTGCAATTTTTGCTTTTTATTATTTCATTGTTTACCAATGGCCAAATCTTCATCAGCTCTCAAAATATTTTCATCTGTCATAAAATGTCCATTGTTATCTATGAACCCATAACCATATGTAATATTTTTAAAATATACACCGATCAGCCATAACATTATGACCACTGACAGAGGAAGAGAATAACACTGATAATCTTGTCATCATAGCACCTGTCAATGGGTGGGATATATTATGCAGCGAGTGCACATTTCTCCCTGTTGTGTTTGAAGCAGGGAAAATGAGCAAGCGTAAGGATCTGAGCAACTTTGACAAGGCCCATATTGTGATGGCTAGATGACTGGGGAAGGAAGGCTGGCCCATGTGGTCAAATCCAACAGATGAGCTATTGTAGCTCAAAGTGTTGAAAAAGTTAATGCTAGTTCTGATAGAAAGGTGTCAGAACACACAGTACATCGCGGTTTGTTGTGTAGGGGCCGCATAGCCGCAGACCAATATGGGTGCCCATGCTGACCACAGCCAAAAGCCCCTACAATGGGCATATGAGCATAAGAACTGGACCATGGAGCAATGGAAGAAGCTGGCCTGATGAATTATTTTTTCTTTTACATCACTTGGATGGATGGGTGTGTGCATAGCTTACCTGGAGCCCACATGGCACCCGGACTTAAAGAATCTGCTGCTAATGTATTTGTGGCAGATACCACAGCACACCTTCAGAGGTTTTATGGAGTCAATGCCTCCATGGGTCAGGGCTGTTTTGACAGCAAAAAACCACATAGATATCCTCAGAACTGTAGCATAGATCATGGCAACACCCATTAGCTCTTCTTTCCAGTTTAAAATCCAACACCTAAAAGCACATCCATATCATACTAGTAAACAGTGGTGGTGCAGATACCACTCATCTAGCAGAACCCAAGCCTTCTTGATATTAGTGAATAGATGAGATGTTTTGCAAGTGTCAGCATGTAAGGACATCCACATTCAGTCCATTGAGAACAGCATACCTGAAAACTTTTATGCTCTGGCTACCCAGAGCTCCCCTTGGGGGATGTGGCAATGACTACCGGCTGATGTCAGTGGCAGTCCTGCTGATGTCATTTAAGGTGGAAATGGGCAGTGAATGGGGCACTTCAGGACTCCATTCCCATGACTCAGAGGATTCGGTGTCAACCCAGACAACAGGAGAAGCAGCTCTTTTCCCGGAGTTTCCGGGGAAAACCCTGAGTGTTTCCAGGTATGGTGGACCGTAATGTTAACCCTTAGCTTGACTGACCACTCACCTTTTAGTGAGTAGTTCACAAAAAAAATCCTTGGACACTCCCTGGACACCATCAAGAATTTTGAATTGTCATGTGAAGGGAGTAAATAGATATTGTGAAAAGGTTATTATTGTGAAACATAGGTATTAAATGGTTGATCACAATTGTTTGCTATTTTTCAAATTAAGTGTTCACCCCAAGCCCAATACGTGATAGATTAATTTAATTCTGTCTGCACTATGAGTTCATGAGACACTGTCAAAAGCCAATAAATACCCCAAGCAAAAAGTAACAGTTATTTAATTACTTAAGATAAAAGTCATTGGTGAGTGTGTTTGCATGATTGTAAGTTTTCAACATGTTTTCTGTAATTACCACTCTTACATCCTCAGCTGGTTTGAAACTGGTTTGCAAAACTGGTTAATGGTAAACTTGCCTGCTTTTCTTTAAGCTGCGGTTGCATGTATACTTGACTGTATACCCAGTATACTTGAATGTTACAACAGTGGCACTTATCTCTTGGTCGTTAATATAAAAATATGGGTGAAACTGCTGTAGTTGAGGTGTGATACTGTGTAAGATATCTTGCATTGCTGTATTTAAGGACCACGTTTGAGCCCCTCCGCACTTAATAATGAAACATTTTTTTTTGTCAAAGTGATGTGTACTTATATGTGTTCTTTATCTTTACTGCAGTGTAAACCACACCAATAATTGTAAAAATTGTACTTTCTTATGACCATAGTGCTTATGTTCACTATAAGTATATGTTTGGATTATTTTTGAGTGCTAACAGGTATGAAAACCAACAGCAAATGTTAAAGGCTTAAAAACAGCTGGGGCAGTGTAGAGTTTAAAGGCATATTTATGTGTGTTCCACAGCACAAGGTAATACGATAATGTGTAACAGTATTGATAAAGAACACAGTACTGTTTAATATTATGTATGTGTGCTATGGCTTGATTGAATATGGCTGACTGTGTGCCTTTTGTAACACATGCTTTGCCTCCTTTTATTTGCTGCATCCTAGGAGCCTGATGCCACAGAAGTGAAGAATGCCAACATTACTGATCACCTTGATGCCACAACGGTATCTTACCCTCTTGATCCCTTTTCATATACTTTATCTGTATTTTTTTGATCCACCCACCTACATTGGAGTACTTTGGCATAGTGGTGTGCATAGCATAATATGGCCATATGATCTGACTAAATCTCCAATTGTGTTATCTTGGAAAGCTTTTTTAAGTAGCCTTAATAAAAACTATAGTTATGAGAGTTTATAACCTATTTGATGTGAGTGCACTGATCTATGGATTGCATATTTTCAGTATGTGCATATGTACTATTATAATACTAAATGTATGCCATATAGTGAGACCAAATCCCCAATATATATTAGGTGATTGTTTTCTAAATTATATTGGCTGGGTATGTGCTGAGTCTGGGTATGTAAAGTCTGTTCAGGTTTTGCACCTATGTAAATTGCAATACAGAACTAGAACTGGAAAAGCTCAGTTCATTACCTCAAAAAGGGATGGATGTCATGGGTAAAATGCAAGGCATCTCGCACCATGAGAGGGATTAACCTAACTGATGTCCAGGGTACCTTTCACGTATCTATCTTTAACACTGCAGGTTTATACAAAGTAAATGGGAGTATATATGTACTATTTGTACAATATATATGTATAGATAGATATGAATAGATATAGATATGAAACGCTGTTTCTTTTTTCACATCTTTGAGATCAATACATATAATGAATGTCTAAGGAAGACAGCTTTTTTGCATGTTTTGTATTAGCTCATATTACCTGCCAATTTACCTCTTTGCGGCATTTGCTGTATGTGGTTTGTCTGTGGTTTGATTACAAGTGGAAACAATGGTTATTTTTTATATCATAACCACATAAGTTTATTCATACCCATCAGCACATCTTTTTATGTTGTTTTTCCCCTTATTAACTACAGTAAGGAAGTAAAATCTTTTTACATATGGAACCTGTGGAATTGTGTTACTGGTGATCCAGGATATCACACTGAATTAAACAACTCTATAATTCAGAAAGTAAACCAAGCCAATACTTTTTTTAGTACTTTATTATTATCATTCTTACTCTACAATGTTGTAATAATTTTAATACTGACTGGAGAGATGCTGAGGTGTTTGGAATTTGATATTTCAAGTGTGAATACATTTGCCTCCATACCTTTATATGAAAAATTCAACACTTGCCTCAAAAAAGACATTCATTATGTAGTCTTTCTTTGTCAACGTCAATTAATCACATATTTCAAGAATGCATGCCCTATATTGAGTTATTTTAAATAAAACTCAATATTTGAGAAGTGATTTTGCTCATTTATGGCAAAAAAAACATTTCTTTGAATCATAAATATTAAATATAGGTCAGAAGCTTACTAAAGGGGAAAGCTACTTGAATGTTACAAATCACAAATCGAAATTTTTTTTTTTTTATTATCTGTGATTTTGCACTATACAATTGTCACTATTAGCAACCAATAAAACACACATGTGCAAAACATATATATATGTATTATGCACACCACCGTTCTAAAACTTGTGGATTGTTGACTGATGCCAGAGAATTCCAAAAAATAGTGCTTTTCACTACTACACATGAAGTAATTTAATTGAATTTATTTAATTTAATTGAAAAACGTGAGCATTGCTTTCTAAGCCTGGGGCAGAATGTGACATTTGATGGTGCTCTGTGAAAAGTGAATATGTAGGAAATTCTAACTCTAACTTGTCCTGAATTCTACCAAGTTTAACTATAACTAACTGTATGTATCAGTTTGTATACAGACCGGAGTTTTGACAGCAGAAACACAACTATAGTATCTCAGTGAGCAGTTAAGTCATATATTCTGACCAAGGCCACCTTGAATATCTGGAAACTACTTTGTATGCTGTTGATTCTGTAAAAAATGTTACATGAAAAATCTAATATTTTTTTAATCTCCAAAGGGTGTCTGTGCATCTGATACAAAACCAGCTACCTTAAAAGGTGGACGGCAGTTTGGTCTGTCAAAGAACAGTCATATGGCATTTGCCTTTGATGATACCAAAGTAAAGAACACGTAAGTCATATTACATCACAGGTTTATACTGGAAACACCATGTGGAAGGGATTTATTTACATTTACTATACTAAAATAGCTTGTACCATCCAAGATAACTTTAGTGTGGAATATTTAGATAGGTTGACACTTTAACTCTGCTTTATTGGCAGTATCAGGTAAGCAGTGTTTGTAAATATTGTGATATGAAAAGATCACCTTTTCACAAACACTGCTTTTGTCTTAAGAACCCTGCTTACCTGATGCTGATGTTTGCATTTGAGCGTTATAAAAGATTTTTTGAAAGTAACTCCCTTGAACACCCGACTCTAGACGATTTTTAGTGTGTTTGTCCTGTTTATTTAGCTCATCTTTTTATCTGGGAATTTGTGGAGGTGAGTAGTAATCATTTATGGGATGGGTGGTGGTTTAGAGGTCACAGTGTTAGGTATATGTCTCTCTCTCTCTCTCTCTCGATATATATATATATACTCACTGGTCGCTGGCCAGTTCAATTGCTTGTTAATAGCTAATCAGCCAATCACATGGCAGCAACTCAATGCATCTAGGCATGCTGAAGTTCAAACTAGCATCATGGATGTGCAGTCGCCAAATCTGCAGCAAAATTTCGGTGGAATGTTTCCAGTACCTTGTAGAAATTGTGCCACAATGAATGAAGGCAGTTCTGAATGCAAAAGGAGGTCCAACCTGGTACTAGCAAGGAGTACCTAATAAAGTGGCCAGTGAGTGTATATAGACAGCATATGTAAAATAATAACCTTTTTTTTCAAGAGTATCAACCCCTTTATTAAGTCAAAAACAATATATATATATATATATATAATTATGAGGATAGTGGGTGGGATAGGAATTAGGGGTTGTTGGGATTTCTATGTGAATAACGTAATGTGGAACTGGAGGGGTTTAGAGGTGTTATGGTAGGTAGTCTTTATAAATAAAAAATATTGTGAAGCCTAGGATGGCCTTATTTCTTTTAACAGCTACCATGCTCTTACTTTTTTGCAGTCTTTCAATTGAATTTGAACTCCGTACAGAAGCAATGTCTGGCCTAATTGTATACATGGCTCGAATAAACCACGCTGATTTTGCAACCATTCAGATAAAAGAGGGGATGGTTCACTTTAGGTATGACCTTGGAAGTGGAGACACAAGTACAATGATCCCTCTTAAAATTAATGATGGGCAATGGCACAAGGTATGTGATGAAACACCATTTTCAAAAACATGTTATTGTGACCTGGTTCATGATTACCTCTGAGTGCCTGTATGTTTTTTCGGATATGTTAGAAGAAGACCTTCAGAAGGCATTTCAAATAATTGCTTTAATAAATACATGTTTACTTGTTTTGCTTCGTCAAAAATACATGTCAATATTTGTATATATAGTATTTTATGGTTACAAATGCAATTATGACTTAGGAGTACATAGGAATATGCTTGATACTAAAAGGAAGATATGTTTTTTCTGTACATGAAACTTCACTAACCATGATTCTAAAACCTATTTTCCTTAAAGATAAATATATTCAGGACAAAACAGAAAGGATTCCTGTATGTTGATAGCTTTTCAAACAGCACTAATAGTCCAAAGAAAGCAGACATCCTGGACGTGGTCGGAATGCTATATGTTGGAGGACTGCCTATTAATTACACCACCAAGAGAATAGGACCGGTAAAGCAAAAAGAAAAAATCTCTAATAATTTCCTGTGTGTTGTGATGTTTGTGCAGTAGGTCAGATTTCTCATTTCAGAGTCATTTTATTGAACTAATATTTTCTCAATTGCACTTTTCTGTAGAAGTGCTCCAGGTGTCTTTAGACAGAGCTTAGTGAAAGCCATTAAAATGACTACCCAGTGGCCAACAAGTAATTAGGTAATAACAATACTATGTAAAACACTTTGGCACATATCACACAAACACAAGTTTGAATAAAGGACAAAACTGCTTTTTCCTCATTTAATCAATATGTAAATGTGTCCTTAACATCAGCAATTCCCTGCGTACAGCTCCAGTACAAAAAATCCTTGAAAAGGGCAGAGATTAGTATACCAATAATGACTTTTTTTTAATCTGGTAATTTTTGCATTTCTGTTTGTAGGTACCAGGCCCACTATAAATGATGCAAGTTGTATATTAGTGTAACCTGGTAAAACAGAGAGGAATATACATAATATATAAATAATTAAAAATTATTTGAAAAATGCTGGTAAAATAGTTTTGACAATCCTGCCAAATGAACGGAACAGGATTCTCCCACTTTCAAGGTTATCACAAATCAATGTTACTTTCCTTACTTAAAGTGCTTATACGCACTTTAAAGTCTTGCCAATCCAAAAACAATGGGTCAATATTAGGGTTTGTCAATGCCACCAACAAGATATCTGAGAAGTGTATACATTAGACACAGGGCACATGCTTGATATTGCTGGATGATGGTGATATTATGATTCACTTTCCTTATACCGTATTTGCTCGATTATAAGACGACCCTGATTATAAGACGACTGTTGTGAATACTGCCGACTACGCCAATTGTTGTGGTTGTGGCCTGATTCTAACTTTAAATTATTTAATTAAGGTAATCAGGGAACCTTAATAACAACAATAAAATTTATTTAATCTATATACACTCTGTATCTTGATATACAAACGGTATATAATATGAGGTATTCCAGTCGATCATATGGTGAGAAATACTTAAATACTGTGGTGAATGGTAATTATACTTTAATGATCAGCAGAATTAAAATCACACACAATCTTAACAGATTGCAATAACATAACAATAATACTTAGCTTCAGTAGATGGTCAGCTTACAGAGATGATGAAGAAACCCAGCAAAACAATTTCAAGTGGAACTCCGTTGGTCATAACGACTACTTGATGAAACGTGGGAAGGATTCTGGTCTATAACCCAGGGCGCTTACAGACAGGTGAAGCCTTCTGGATCCAGGCACCGTCAAGCCCTGGATTGAAGTTCCACTAGCACATGGTGTATGGTTGTTTTTAAGGTGTTTTTTACTATAGTATTGATAGGTTGCTATGTAAATAGCAACCGTATCAATTGTAAACCAGTAACAGTTTTTTCACCAAAAACGAACAAACTACCAATAATGGTAGAGATACGTGCACTGTACATATATAAACACCAAAACCTTATGCAAGGAGAGCACGTAAGGAAAAAAGGTATATACAAAGTAAATCTTTATTACACAATATGATTTAAATACATATAAAAATATATATATATAATAAAAAAGCATCTCGGCACCAAGACAGTATAGGAAGGTACATATGAACAAGGGCACAGGACTACAGGAACTAGGATAGAAATACGTATGTATATGAAGGCACAAATAGGAAACACAAGGATGACCACAGCGATAAAGTAAAAAGGACACGGCACGCCCCCTGACGAAGCTCATTGCAGCGAAACGTACGTTGGGGTTGCTACGTTTGGACTTGGCCCCATTCATCACCATCCGCCCTGGGGCAGGGAACTCTGATCTCTGACAGCCAGGGAAGGTCTGCGTCGATGGACGCAGACAACCCCCGCTGCTAACCGCACCTCCTCCGGGCTGCAGCATAAGTTGTCTACGCGAATCACGTAGAGCTCTACATGCTGCCCGGACTAAGCACTGGGGACTCAGAAGCACCAGTAAGTTGGGGGGGGCATAACAGGAGCCTTATCCATGTCCCTTGCATCCCTGCGGGGGATGTGGATCTTAGTCTCATAGTCTGACCTATTTGAGGTCTGATTATAAGACGACCCCGATTATAAGACGAGGGGTATTTTTCAGAGCATTTGATCTGGAAAAAACCTTGTCTTATAATCAAGCAAATACGGTACTTTGAAAATAACAAAATAAGCAGGACTTAAAACTTAATACTAGCACAAAATATTAGCTATATAAGAAAAGTAATATTATAAAAGAATAAGAAAGTTAAGTAATATGCAATTTACTGTTCCCAGGTTTTACACAGTATTGATGGTTGCATCCGGAATTTTAGAATGTTGGAAGGTACTACTGATCTGGAGAACCCAACTTCTAGTTATAATGTTGGCTCATGCTTTGCCAATCCACAAAAAGGCACCTATTTCGATGGATCTGGGTTTGCAAAGACAGGTGACTTTTTTTGTCTACATAAAAATGGACTTCTAAAAAGATAGTATTTGTGCAGATTGTGAGGAAAAGATTTATTTAAGATCAGTAGCTTTGTTATGCATATTGTTATAATAAATGTTATATCATGTTTTTCAGCAGCCACAATGGGACTTTTGGAAGTTATTGTGCCTAATTAGAAGCCCCTTCTCTGTATTAGCTTTGCATCTCCCAGTTTTTACCATACTCCATATTGTTTTTGCTAGGTTTTACATATACTTTCTATCCCCACCCACAGAGAATGTAAGTCATCTAGGATATAGCTCAAGCCTTCACCTTAGTTTTTTGTGATATCTGTAATGTATAATCTTAGAAAAAAACAGTTATCCTACTTAAATCAGACCAGATGCCGTCCTTTGTTGTGTTCACATTACACCTTTTAAATTTTGCCTTTCAGTTGGAGCATATAAAGTTGGCACAGATCTATCAATAGAACTGGAATTCCGCACAACACGAAACAATGGTGTTCTGATTGGAATCAGTAGCCAAAAGATGGACGGGCTGGGCATTGAACTGGCTGATGGAAAAGTGAGCAAAATGCAAAAGACAATTAAAAACAGTAAACATAAACAAGCATGTGTTTGTGTGTATGTGTAATGGTATGATGCATAACTATAAAATAAACACACAGTTCTTAAAATTAGCTGGAAAAAGTTCCTCGTTTGTAATTAAGGGTATGAAATGATGTGTTTATGACAGGTAATGAATGTGAATTATCTATACAATCTCTCAGTCTTAAATTATGTCTTCTGGTCCAGCATTATGACAGGTAAAACACAGCTGAAAATATTACAATACTTAAACTAGGCACAGTTCATGCTGCTTTGCTAAAAGTGCACTTTTCATTAAAAACATATTCCCTAGTACTGCCTTCAGGTTTTGTTCCGATCATATATTAATTATAATTCAATTAATGCGTTATTTAAGCCATGCAGCCGCATGCCACAAGGAGAGGACACTGGATATTATTAATGTGTTTTAGATCAATTTACTGCTAACTTACTTAATGCATGACTATGTTGCTGCAAAAAGAAGTATATGGGCTAGTCAAGCAGTGGTATGGCATGAGCCATGGCTGACTTATACCACTGACCAACTTGCTGAGCCTACAGAAGGGGCAAGCTTGGATCATAGTCAGATATACAGGTTATTGTGAGTGTCCTTTAAAACATATATCAGCACCTAAAGTTGGAAGAGAGAGAGAGAACATGAAATGTGCACTAGACGTGAGAGTAAGCCCTAAACAAACTGTTTCTAAGTGAATCAAATACAATTTGCATCGCTGATCCTTGAGAGAAATAAATGTTCCTGTCTCTTTTAATGCTAACATTTGTATTTTCTGGTCCCATTACACCAAGTGATATTACTGCTCAAGACAATTTTTTTATCATAGCAAGCTTAACTAAACACAACTTTACGTGCAGCTATTTTGAGTGGATTTCCACAATATTTAACAGATGTGATCTAATCCTGATTGTGATCTTGCATGTAAACTTTTTTTACTTAATTTATTTTCCCATAGCTACACTTCCATGTAGATAATGGAGCTGGTCTTTTCACTGCTACTTATGAGCCAGAGGCTCGCGGCAGCTTGTGTGATGGACGTTGGCATAAAGTAATGGCAAATAAAATTAAACACCGTCTAGAGATGGTTGTGGATGGCAACAAAGTTGAATCGACAAGCTCAAATTCTGCGTCCACATCTGCAGATACTAATGATCCTGTTTACGTGGGAGGCTATCCTGGTGAGTACGCTGTAGCTGGCGGCAGATAAAAGAAGTCAACTGCATAACTTTTTATTTATGACTTGATGCTTGTAATAGAATTCTTTAATGGACTTCTATATCTGCCATTCAGCTGGAAAGACAAGGCTAATGATGGATTAAGTACAAATGAAGTTGGAAGAAAGTATATCCAAGCATAGCAGATATTATACAATATAATGTTTTTACAAAACTATGCATTTTGTACAGTGGGATTTGTTTATAAGCAACTGTGGATAAACATCATTATAGATAATTTTGTAATTTCACTAAATCGTATGCTTTGTTCAAATTCACATCTTTATGCATAAACTTGTATAGTCAAATTTTATGTGTATGTAGTAAGCAACTTATTTTATTGGATAATGCTAGGTTTCCTGTATAGTGCGGCTCATTTTGAATTGAAACATATTCACCTTATGTACGTACGTAAGATACGTGACCTCATCTGTTTCTCTGGTGAAATGGTCAAAGATGACCCCGCATAATTAAATTTGTCAGATTATCTAATCATTTTAACTATAGAATCTTTCTGTTGAAGTTAGCTTTGGCTTAAGCCCTAGATCCTGTACAAACATAGAAAACCCCAGTCTGCAGCTCAGTTTAATGCCTATACCACAAACATGTTAACATGTTGAGAACAGATACTTCTAATGATCCATTTTGTTCTGTTTCAGAGGGACTCAAGCAGTTTGGCCTGACCACAAATGTAAGCTTTAAAGGTTGTATCAAATACCTTAAACTCGCCAAAGGATCATCCAAACCTCTGGAAATCAATTTCAGCAAAGCCCTAGAGATAAAAGGAGTGCAGCCACTAACGTGTCCAGAAAACTGACATGTTTGTTAGTAACTCAGTCAATTGTATTTTTAACATATTTTGACAGACACAAACAGTAACTCTTTACTGCGCAAACATACAAATTTTCATAAAAAAATAAGACGGCGCTATATCCTATGTGTTATGTGTCATATAGTTCAACATAATAATGTTTTCTCTATATGTTAAATAAAATAAGCAATTATGCAAACTCTGATGTCTGGTTTTACACATTGTTTTTGAGGCTGTAATATTAATGAGATATATAAAAATAACTTGTCCAACACAGTTAAAATAACAGAACAATGGGTATGGAAACATTATCAGGTCTATTTTAATATTTCTTTATTTTGTGGGTATGTGCTCTAAATTGTGAGTGCATGCAAGTTCACTAAAAAAAAAGCAGCTGTTCCACATAAATTGCTACTCTACAAATTAACAGAACTAGGCTTAGGGGCAAATGTCTGTATTTGGATCGGAAATTGGCCAAAAGATAGAATGCAGAGAGTTATCGTGAATGGATGTTTCTCAGAGTGTACACAGGTATTAAGTGGAGTGCCTCAGGTCCTCTTCTTTTTAATTTATTTATAAATGATCTTCCAAGCTGCATTGAGAGCCATGTCACAGTTTTTGCTGATGACACAAAATTAGGCAGGGTAATTCAGACTAATCTTGATGTTTCTTCTTTGCAGGAAGATTTAGTTGGGGACTGGGCGTGCAAGTGGCAGATGAGGTTCAACATAGATAAATGCAAAGTTATGCATTATGGTAAAAATAATAAAAATGCAACCTATTCTTTAAATGGAATATCCTTGGGGAAAACTACCATTGAGGAGGACTTAGGAATAATGTAGATAACAGACTTGACAACAGTGTACAATGCCAGCAAGAAGCTGCAAGGGCCAATAAGGTTTTGGCATGCATAAAAAGAGGTATTGATTCAAGGGAGGAGGATATTATCTTGCCTCTTTACAGGTCAATGGTAAGACCTCACCTTGAATACGTGGTACAATTCTAGGCAGCGTTCTTAAAAATGACATTATGGAAAAAGAAAAAGTGCAAAGGACGGCTACAAAATTAATAAGGGGATTGGGATATACTAGTTATGAAGAGAGACTAAAAAAGTTGAAATTATATATACGCTAGAAAAACGGCGACTCAGAGGGGATATGATAACATTATATAAATATATGCAGTGCCAATAAAAAGAGCTCTTCAGTGACCTGTACAAAGATCAAGAGGTCACCCTCTGAGACTGGAAGAGTGGAGATTTCATAGACAACAAAGGAAGGGATTCTTTACAGTAAGAACAATAAAGATGTGTAATTCACTGTCAAGGGAGGTGGTGTTATCAAATACATTAGATGCCTTCAAAAGGGGTCTGGATATTTTTTTAGAAAGGCATGACATAAATAGAATAACATTAATATTTTAGAGCTTCTTGATCCACGGGGGAGCATGGGATGGGGTCCATGTCTCCTATTACATCTGAGCCGGTAGATTATGACCTAAATTCTAACATGTTTCGATTAAACCATTAATTCGATCAACCACTAAACCTTTTTAGTGAATACACTCCCGTGTCTTTAAACATGAATCAACAATGAGGCGCATATATTAACAGGCTTATCTGGAAGCTTTACCAGGTTAAAGTCTCTAATATCCAGACAGGGAAGCTGTGTTTGCTTGTGCTTTTTCCTTGCCCAGCTTCTGCCCGCTCCTAACTATTTCTTATCCACTTCCTGTCCACTCCTCGACCATCAGTGTTCATTAGTGTTTAACTGGGCATAGGCCTGCCCCTAATCACAGATTGCCTCCGATAAGTGTATGGGAAGTATATTAGCTGGGTGTATAAAAAATATTCAGATATCATGGTATTTTTCACCTTCAGCATGAAATACAGTGATGTATAAAGCCATGTAGTTTAGCATTAACAAAAAATGATTTTATCTTTCTGTTCCAATAAACTTCCTTTATCTGCAGACCTTAAGGCTGCCATTGTTGTCAGCCCTGTGATATGTTGTGTGACTTTCTCTGCACTTTCACAACAGCTGATTTTTTATGGCATTGATACTGCATAGGGTTGGTTCCATAGAATTTTATTAGTCGAAATGTCTGGCAGGGTGAGTAGCAATGAGCTATTGCTTACCACAAGCCAGTATGATAATGAGTCAGGGTGCTTATCTACACGACTGGGTGAAGACAACAGAGCTAGAATAAATACGACTAACACGCAGCTGCCTGAAGACATAGAAAACTAGAACCGTTTAAGAGAACAAAAACTCACAACATAATGTGATACTAGTAATTAAAAAATGGTGAGCGTTCCCCTTTACCCTTTTGTCACTAGGAGGGAAACTACCCCTATTGACTGAAGCCTTTTATCCCCTTGGGTGCCACTAAATTGATATATAATTCAAGAACAGCTAGGCCTTTCTATAGTCTGTATGAATAATTTGTCAACTGGAAAAAGCAAAAACTATATTTTTGCAATTTGATTTAGGATTTAATCCTAACAGCTAACAGCAATCTGCAATCACAGTCCCAGCAATCCTAGGTTCCAGCATTTACTGGTTGCCTGGGTATGAAAAGAGTGTGTTTGTTGTTAGCAATCACACTCCTATCATGCCAAGTCACATTGTTGATTTTTGTGTCCAATTGTGGTGTGTTACTTTTAATAAAAGTGTGGTTACACACTAAAATTGGACAAAAAATACTGGTACAATGCCCAGCCAACCTGTACATGCTGGAATCTGGGTATGCCTGAGATTGCTGTTAACAATCATAATAAATAATTTTTTTGTACAATTTTATTTTTACTTATCCAGAATCCTGATTTTTTAGTCACAAAATTTTCTAGGCCCAGAAATCAGTAAGAGGAAAAGTAAAGGTTTTGTGTCATTTGCTTTATTTTAATCTGCATATCTTATCAAAGGCCATATTTTCACATAGTGAAAAATGAGTGCGGCCCTCGCACGTATACAATTCTGATGAAGTGGCCCACTGCAGAAAAAAACTTGGACACCCCTGATGTATGGGAAACAAACACAATCAATTATTAATACAATAAAGTCATCGTCAGAATTGACACCACAAGTAATACAGTACATACATTCCCCCCATTGTTTTCCATTCATCCCCCTGACAATGACACCCCCTTCCCATACGTATAACAACACCATTAACCCCAACACCAAAACCAATCGGGGAAGAGCATACAGAGATGCGTTTTTCCACACCAGGTTCTGAGCCACCAACTCAAAACCACCAACACTAATAAAACCAGAAACACACTATTTTCTATTAACCAACCATTATTCCACCCCCACCTTACACTGAACAGCCTAGCCACTGTGACACTGACGAGAAGACCCTCAGTCATTCAACCAATAACAGGGAGGGTGGGAAATTCAGGTAAGAAAAACTACCGTATTTGCTTGATTATAAAACAAGTTTTTTTTCAGACCAAATGCTCTGGGGTCGTCTTATAATCAGACCTCAAATATGTCTGACTATGAGACTAAGATCCAGATCCCCCGCAGCGCTGCAGGGGACCTGGATCGTCCTGTCTTATGCCCCCCATTTAACCCCCCAACTTACCAGTGCTTCTGACTCCCCGGTCATGTAGCCGGGGCAGCATGTAGACGTGGCATATAGAGGGTTAAAAGGCATTTCTGGAGGCAGAGTGGCATTAAGGGGTTTAAAAGGCATTTCTGGGGCAGATATGCATAACTGGGGGTCAGGTTGGACAATAAAAGGTATTAAAACAAAATATTTTTCTCAATCCCTACCTTTTATTACAAAAAATTTTACATGAATTAACATTTACTGGTAAAACTTTTTTCCTATAGGGTCATCTTATTCTTTTGTTTTTTTTCCTAAATTAATATTCAGATTTGGGGGGGTCATCTTATAGTCAGGGTCATCTTATAATCAAACAAATACAGTATTTAAAAGTGACAGTCACAAAATGGAGGGACCTATTTATACAGGACCTCCCAAAGTCCCTAAACCAATGTCCCTTAACCCCATTATCCTAAGCCAGGGCTTGACAAATTTTTTTAAACTAACAGTTGGGTGAGTGATTTGATCATCAGCCCACTTACTAAACTCACAGCATTTGACCTGGAAGCACCCTGGACTTTCAGGTCAGTGATGTTTTGTTTTTTTTTAATTATTTTTTTGATTTTCTGATGTTCCATTGGAGCACAGCATTGACTGATATTTAGTCCCCACAAGCTTGTGGGGACAAACGTTAACCCCTGCAATGCCACGGATGTGTCATATACAATTGTGGCATTGAAGGGGTTAACGCTGCGCTGTCGCTCTCATGGAGCGATCGGGCAGCAGGGGAGGGTTGGTGCTGGTCTCCACACTTATGTGGAGACCGAAGAACCCTCTCCCGTGTCCCTGAAGCTACCTCTGGCAGCTGGGACTCAATTGCTGGTCTATAGACCAGCCATTACAGGGGGTGGAGTCTATTTGATGATTGCTGTAGGCTTCCATGCCTACAGGAGTCATCAAAGGGCTTGTGGGGGGGCTCGCTTTTTTGCTGTTGCTGGTCTGCCACCAGCAGCAGACCACCAGCAGCAGAATGGGAATTAACCCCTAAAATGCCGTGATCGCGGCATTGAAGGGGTTAGCGCTGCACTTTCGCTCTCATGGAGCGATCAGGCAGCAGGGGGATGTGTGGGGACCCAATCAACACACAACCCCCTTCCCTGAGGCTGTCTGTGGCACCTGAAAATGCAATTGCTGGTTTGCCGGCAATTGCGTTTTCAGCCTACAGAATCACTCCGTGGGAGTGATCACAGGCTCGGGGGCAGGCTCGGGGTGGCTGTGCTGGTCTGCACAGGCATCTGGGCAGACAGCAGCGGCGCCCCCGCGATCGCCACGATTGTGGCGACGTGGGGGCATTTTTGGGGAATTTGACAGCCTGACAAACACCTAGGCCACAAGACAAAATTCTTAGTCGCCATGGCGACCTGGTGTCTGGGATTTGTCGAGCCCTGTCCTAAGCCCACCTCCTCACCCAGTCAAGGCCCCTTTCACTTAGCTACTCTGGTTCCATGGGCTAGACTATGATTTGTTTATTTGGGCATGTTTGGGCATTATCTGCTATTTAAGTGCTCCGAGCACCGTTAGACGTAATCTGCCCAGAGCCAGCTGTGCTGGTCCCTGCGGAAAGGGGAGACCCCAGAATCTGTAATGACAGCCTGATTTCCTGTGAACAGGTGCGTAAATGTTCCAGCCAGTGCAAAAACAATAGGACATCTAGACCATGCCAGTCATCTAGACCATGTTTTATAGGATGTAATATTACCCACTATAGTCGCCAAAAAGCATTTAACCATGACTGTAGCTGAAAAAGAACCAAAACTATGAGATGCCTACTGGGTTTCATAGGTATTAGTACTTTTACTATATAAGGGTCAAGGTTGAGGCAAAGTAAGTTACTTAGGGCCAAGTTGAATTGGTCTATCACTATGAAGTCAACTGGCCACTTGAGTTAAGAGTAAGCTCAACTAGATTCGATAGAAACATGCTGTAATAGTGAGTTGTTTGGGAGTGTATATGTGTAGCTGTGACCTTATATTTTGTACATTGCAGGCAGACTCATGCAAGCTGAATCACCGGAACCTTTTATTTACAAAATGTAACATTGTCAAATTGAATGTCCTTCTCTGCAATATTTAAGTTAATTTTCTTGCAAACAACTTGTACATTAGTGAATATAAAAGTTGTTTCACACAAGATATGGAACCTCGGTCAAGGCTGGTATGTTGAGGTAACCCTTAACTCAACTGAACACTCAAACTGTTAGTGATGAGACCTCAAAAGTCATGCTGACAGTTGTGTCCAAAACTGGCAACCTCACTCCTCAGAAGGATAGTTGACATGGACCTGGTCAAACTCTTAATAAATGAAACAGACTTTACAAACGTGACTGCAGACTCGACAGCTTATTAGACTACCAAATACAGCTCATGTTTTTACAAAATCTTGACAGACTATACAAGAGACTATACATTTCAAACTCAGATGGATGTTATCCCATTCAATACTGAACAGATTAATTACAATTTGAGTTGGATTTGTCAGCTGCTGTTAAACTAAATTGGTAACTCTATTGATGATTCAGACTATAGTAAATATTCCAGCCTGCTAATCATCAGACAGTAAGTCTCATGTTTTGAACGTGACTGCTATTGTCAGACTGAGCAGTAACCATGTGCTTTCCCCTAAAATGTGATTGTCCATTGGGAAATGTTACCAGATTTTCTCTTTAACCATGGGTTCTGCATTGGGCCAGAGAGAGGATAAGAAGGCGGCACTATAAGGCAAACGGGTGCCTACATGTCCGGCCACATATGTGTGCCGCATCCAAACAATGAAACAGCAGATCTGGTTTGTATGGGGCGCTGTTAGCAAGGCATTTTCCCAGTGTGCCAGATGACCAGCCCAGGCCTGGTTCTGCAAAATAATTTCTACCCACCATAATGTAATTTAAAAAGGTTCCCTGTTTAACAAGATGTCTGGTTAGCCTTGTTAGCCTTAGTTATAGAAAAAAAGGTTTAATCTACAACATACGGTACTTGTTCACAACTAATTGTTTAGCTAATTGTTTACGTCTATTATCCATGCAATGATTCAAAGAAAGATTTGTGAGCTGATTACATGTATATGTTATGAAGAAAGGTTAACAAATTTAGGGGATATGATAGCATTATATAAATATATTTGGGGCCAATACAAACCATTATATAAATATATTCGGGGCCAATACAAACCATTGTGTGGAAATCTGTTCATAAACAGGACTATGCATAGGACACGTGGTCGTGCGTTTAGACTAGAAGAAAGGAGATTTAGTCTAAGGCAGAGGAAAGGGTTTTTTTACAGTAAGGACAATAAGGATGTGGAGTTCTCTGCCTGCAGAGGTAGACATTTAAACAGCAACTGGATGAATACTTGGAAAAACTTAATATTCAGGGATATAATCTTTAATTATGGAAAAACAGTTTATTGATCCAAGGAGAAATCTGACTGCCATTTTGGGGTCAAGAAATAATTTTTCCCTGGTTAGTGCAAAATTGGAAAGAACCAAACTAGGTTTTCTTGCCTTCTTTTGGATCAACAGCAACAAATTAACAGATATAGGAAAGGCTGAACTTGATGGACGCATGTCTTTTTTCAGCCTATAAATCTATGTTACTATGTAACTATATATATATACACAATGTCCCCGTACATGAAATCATTTTCAAGTGCGCAGCACAGTTAGAGCTATACAGGAGGCAAGTGGATGATCAGGCATGTACTGTTGGCGGATTGAGGGTGGATTCATCATGAAACAACATAATCCACTTTTAAACATAAATGTTTTTGATGAATCTTAAAAATCTGAGAAGCCATGGAATGTTCTTGCTGATTGCTGGACACAATGACCATCACCTGATGACTGCTTATTGATATGTCTGTTGTATGGCGTCAATCTGGCTCTTGTGACTTGACACATAGCAGAGGTCATGCAACAGTTTTTTTTGTAGTAATGAATTTACATGAGAATTAGTTGCCTAAATTTCAACAGCAATGTAAGACGTCCACACTGACTCTCTGTGTTTTTGTTATTTCTTTTTACTTTTCTACAGATGCACAGTTTGCTGTACAATGTTTAATGATGATAAGTATTGTTGATCCACTTTAGTAATTAGACATTCATCCTTCAGATAAGCTTTAGCACAGGCATTAGCTGGCTGTTTTTTTTTTATCCATGTAATTAGAATTTATTTGATCTTATTGCGGTAAAGCTTGAAAACAAATAATTAAAGTGAATGATACTGAACACTAATGCTTAGTTAGTAGAAATACAATTATTTCACTCATTCCCCTGATTAGAGATGTTGACATTAATTACCAATGAATAAAGCCATCTGATAATTCTTCCTTTGCTTTTCTTATACCGTATGGTCAAATCAGTCTGGAAAATGTCCCATAGGTTCTACCATTGACTTGACTGGATAGATTATGAATATGATTAACCAGACCTTCTTATGTAAAAAGTAGAGTTTGGAGAATCGGTTGAGGGCTTTTTTTCTTAACTTTTTAAGCAATCTGCCTGTTGATGCTGATTTGCACCTGCCTTATTGTCCCTGGTATTTACTGCACAAGCTTTTTTCCAATAGTACAGTTTGCATCACAGCTATTAATTACTTACTTGAAAATGTACCACAAGCACTGCCCCCAAATTTCTGTCCACTCTGCCCAACCCACATAATTTGCAGAAGGTACCTCCTTATTGTTATTATTGTACAGATTACAGATTACCAACACTACCAAACTTCATTGGTATGCCATAGATACATTTACAATACAGCATTTATCACCTTTAGCTGGGTTGGGTATCAGCAGTGACACTGTCAGTATAATTAAAAATAGAGTAAGACCTGTTGCAGATGTGCTTTTATTTCTTTTATGTGTGTATATGTTAGGACCCACTGGCCCTTAACTGTCATGGTCAGGGTCCCCTTTCCTTGTCCCTGCTGCACAGCTCCGTGGTAGCTCAGTAGGCTGCAACTGTGGTCACGGCATAAGCCACAATGTCATAGTAGGCCGTAGCTGACGTTTATACCTGTGAAGGAAAGCCATGTGTTCTGATTACTAGGCCCCCGATGGCCTGTATTTAAGTTATCAGAGGAGTAGGTGTCCTACACACACCTCAAAAAAATCTAGCTTCATCAGTCCCTCTACCTCAAACACTGGTGCATTTAGTTAAAAAGAAAGATGGAGGTCTCCAGCCATGTGTGGATTATAGCTTAATAAAGTGACCATAAAAAATAAGTATCCACTATCTTTAATTCCGGAGTTAATTGACAGACTTAGAGAAGCAAGCATCTTCTCTAAGTTGGATTTATGACAAAGGTGTCCAAATGCTTACCTGTGCATTACTCGCACACACTGTGCGAGCAGTGTCTTTTGTACTGCCCTGGGGAAGCATGAACTTACGTCACATAACCCTGCTCCGTTCCTGCTTCCCCTGTGCGGTACAAGACAAGTTGCTTGCACAGAGTGCGAACAACGCAGAGGGAAGCAGCGTCCCCTGTGGGAGTCTGCAAGCAGCCCCGAGAGATTTTTTTTTTTTTTTTTTTTAATGTTAATTTTTATTTGGTTTTGACAATAACGACGAATTTATGGACATTGCATATATATGCTTTCCATTTAGACAAAACAGCAAAGTAACATAATCATACAAACAAAAACAAATATAAAGTATTTTTCCTTGAGATGAGATAGGAACGAAGGGGCCCAAAATCAATCTTATTCAGGTTTGTAGTATACTTAGGAGTTTTTCCCATTTTGTTATTTTCATGGGATTAAATCCGTTTCATTTAGTTATACCCAATTCCATTTTACAGTGATACGTTGTAATTGTTTTAATATCTTCCCTATTAGGGAGTCTTTTATTTTTCCAATTTCTTGCTATAAGTATTTTAGTAGATGCAAGGATATGGGTTATTAGACTTCTATAAAAATTAGTAATTTTGGGCCAATCTAAATGTAAGAGGAAGCAGTCTGGTGTAAAAGGTAGACATACACCCGTTAGTTGTTCGATCCAATTATGAACCTCGTTCCAAAGCATGTTTATATGTTGACAGGTCCACCAGATATGCAAAAAGTTCCCAGTATCTTTCTCACATCTCCAGCAAGTATCTTTAACCTGTGGGTACATTTTTGCTAGCTTTGTTGGGACAAGATACCATCTATGGCAAATCTTATAAAAATTTTCTCTTATGTTTAGACAATGGAACTCCTTATTAACTAGTTGGATTGTAGATTTCCAGCTGTCCCAAGAAATAGTCCTATTCAATTCTCTCTCCCATGTCTTAATTACCTTTGGTGGTTTGTTTTCATTATCAATATTAATAAGAGTTAAACATTTAGTGATCATTCCCTTAGTATTTGTCATATTATATAGGACGTTGAGAAGAGCCCATTTTTCTCCTCTATCTAATATACCATATTTCAAAAGAAACCCTTTGACTCTAAGATACAAAAAGACTTCCTTAGAGGAAAGTAAGTATTCTTGTTGAATCTGAGGGAAGGGTTTTACTTTCTCATTAAAGCAGAGATCATAGATGGTCCTGATGCCCGCCTGTTTCCATGTTTGTAAACTGATGTTCTCCATACAGAACTCTAAAAATTCCAGTGGGAGAAAGTCCGCTATGGATTTATTTATGATTAACTTCTTCCTAATCTTTCTCCATATGTCTAAGATATCTGTAGCTACCAAGGATCCTATAACCTCCCGACAGTTACCATCTAAGTCTCTAATATGCCATGGAGCAAATGTTAGACTTTTCGATCCTGTTGTTATTTCCTCGATTTTATACCAAACTTCTTCTTTTCTATCTTTAATTTGAACAGACATCACATGCATAATGATACAGGCTTCATAATAATCCTTAATACTTGGTATCCCAAGTCCCCCATTGTTTGTCTTTCTAGAAAGGAGTGACGTACTCAATCGTGGCTTTTTGCCTTGCCAAATGAACTTATTAAAAGCCATTTGTACCATTCCTAACCAAGCTTTAGGAACCTTTAATGGTAACATTTGGAAAAGGTAAGTTCATTTTGGCAGTATGTATGATCTGATTGTATTAATTCTACCTGTCCAAGATATTTCCTTTTTCCTCCAATCATTTAGATATTTATTTGTAGTTTTCAAAAGAGGTAAGAAGTTTGTCTGTATAATCTTTGTCGGATCCTTAGTAATCTTAATACCTAAATATTCTAGGTTGTCTTTGGCCCATGAGAAGTTAAAGTTATCGAGGAGATATTTTATTTCAACCTGATTAATATTACATGCAAGCATAGTGGTTTTATTAACGTTCAGTTTATAATCTGAAAATTTTGAATAATCTTCTATTACTTTAATTAGCGCTGGTAGCGACTTTCTTGGTTGTTCTAAAAAAATTAAAATATCGTCCGCATATAAACTTATTTTACTCTCCAATGTTTTCAATCTGAAACCATATATATCCCGATTTTCTCGGATATCACAGGCAAGAGGCTCAATTGTCAATATATAAAGCAACGGGGATAAGGGACATCCCTGTCTCGTACCATTCTTGATTTCAAACCAATCAGCGTCTATGCTTGGTCCGATCGTCCTAGCGGAGGGACAGGTATAGAGTGCCATAATTGCTTGGTATATATTACCCCCGAAACCAAATGCCTGTAGTGTGTGTCCTAGAAAATCCCATCTGACCCTGTCGAAAGCCTTTTCGGCATCTAATGACAAGGCTAGAGTTGGGATACTTAATCGTTGGGAGACATCTAAAATATCTATGACTCTTCTAATATTGTTTTTGGATGATCTACCTGGAACAAACCCAGATTGATCTCGATGAATTAAATCCACTATCACTCCTTTTAATCTCTTTGCTAATATAGCAGCATAGATTTTAATATCGCCATTTAATAGCGAAATTGGTCTATAATTAGAAAGGATCTCCGGATTTTTATTGGGTTTTAAAATAGGAATTATATTAGTTCTTAACATGTCCCGAGGGAAATTCCCCTTCATTATTGCCTCGTTAAAAGTAGTAGTAAGTTTAGCTGCCAAAAGATCTTTATATATTTTATAAAATTTATTGCTGAATCCATCCGGCCCCGGTGTCTTATTGGTTTGTAGTTCCTTAATTACGTCTTTAACTTCTGCTATATTGATTGGTCTATTAATGTCCTTTAGTCGTTCTTCTGAGATTCTAGGGAATTTCCTATTTAAGAAATAATCCTGAGGTGAATTTTGTTCTGTCCTTGTTAGATTATAAAGGGACTTATAATAATTATTAAAAGCGGCACCAATTTTCTCGGGGGTAAGACATAGCTCTCCATTAGATCTGATCCTATAAATTTTTTTAGATTGTTTCTTAGCTTTTAATTTACTTGATAGTAATGTATCAGCTCTATTATTTTTATAGTACCATTTAGTTTTTAAATAATATAGATTTTTATTCTTTTCTTCAATGAGTAGTTCATTAATTTCATTTTGAATCTTGCTTAATTGTTCAGTTTTATAATGAGTTGGGAAAAGTTTATTTTCATGTGAGAGTCTATAGTAATTCACATAAAGATCTGTTAAGGATTCACCTCTAGCTTTCTTTAATATGGAGCCAAGTTTAATTATATGCCCCCTAATTACACATTTATATGCACACCAAATAGCCCCTGAAGTAACATCTTCAGTTTCATTTTCAAGAAAGTAGTTCTCTGACATTTTCGCTATATACTCCCTATTCTCCTTTTTAAGTAATATATTTTCATTTAAACGCCAGTTTGTCCTTTTTTTAGGAGTTTGGGGTATAATATCAAGCACTATCACATTGTGATCTGACCAGGTTATTTCATGGATCAGCACTTTTTTTACTTTCTTAATCATCTGATCATCGCCTAAAAATAAATCTATTCTGGAGTAAGAAAGAAAAGTTTTAGAGAAACAGGTAAAATCTATCTCCTCAGGATGATATATCCTCCAAAGGTCCGAAAGTCCATAGCTTCTAAGAAATTTCTTAAATTGGGCCGCCTGTGATTTTATATTTTTATCTGGAAGCTTACCTCTAGTAGTTTTTTTATCTAATGTTGGATCTATTACTCGATTAAAGTCCCCTGCTAGAAGTAGATTACCTTGTTTTAATCTATCAATTTTCTGAAAAAGGTTCTTAAAAAATAGGTTAGAGGATCCATTGGGTGCATATACATTTACCAAGGTATAGATTTCACCTTGAATCTCAGCTATAACTATTAAGACTCTGGCTTCTACATCAGCTTCATGGTAAATAATCTTTATATCAAGGTCATCGCTAAAGAGAATTGCTACTCCTCTTTTTCTATCAGTCTCTAATGAAGAGGAGAACATATGACTAAATTTCTTAGGAATAAATCTCTTAGAATCCAATTGTTTCCAATGGGTTTCTTGTATAAATACGATCTGAGCTCTTTCCTTTCTAATATAATCAAATAAGATTGACCGCTTACTGGGGGAATTTAAGCCCTGGGTATTTATCGAAATAATCTTAACCATACTCCTTGATTCTTTGATTTATTGGGATTCCTTCCTTACTCATCTCAAGTAACACATAATAAACATTTAGACCTTTAACATTACATATAGTTAAAAATAAAAAAACATCATCTTTTATTGTATTAATTATAAAATATTCTTTTATGTTCCGTGGTATTAAGCCCCTACCACGATTAAGAAGTATCATATTCGAATTATACATAGGAAATATGATATTGGATGGAGCCGTGAGGCCGTTAGCCGAGAAAGAGAAAAAAAAAAAAAAAAAAAAAAAAAAAAAAAAAAAAAAAAAGGTATTTCCTAGTTTATAAGTAAAACCTTTAAATGAACTTAATAATATATATCGTCCTAAATGTGTTTCCCTATATCCTTATTTTGTTATTATATGTATTTATTTTAATTTCATCTTGTGATATATATAGTCTACGATCTATAATTAATAGATTCAGACAGTGTATGATTTCTTCCCAAATAGTATGAAGCAAAAATTATACTATATTTAGAATCCATATGAGAATTCATTCCTTGTGTTATCTTTGTCTTTATATAAAACCTTTGAAAATAGTGACAAAATATCATCCCAAATGTGTTTCCCTATATCATTTAAATTATTATATGTGTATATTTAAAGTTTTAGCGTCTCGTAATATATAGTCTACAATTTTTTTTATTAATAAAGGTCAAGCGATACTTCATCTTTTACTAAGTGATGTAGACAATTATATTCATTACTATGCCATTAATTATATGTAGTATTTATAGTCTTTAATAGGATATATCGACCCAATTATATTTTTCTATATATATCTAATCTGTGCATTGTATAATAAAAAAAAAAAAAAAAAAAAGATTCCTTGTGTTGTCCTTCTCTTTAGGTTAGTGAGTATCATCCCAAGTGTGTTTCCCTATATCATTTAAGTTATTATGTGTATATGTTTAATACCTATAGTCTTTAATAGGGAATATCAACCCAATTGTATTTTCCTAAATATATCTAATCTATGCATTATATAAAAAAAAAATCTCAGCCCCGAGAGATTAGCAGTACAGGTAATCGGATGTGGGAGGATGTAAGAACGAGTATGCGTGATTGAGTTAATAAATATCTGTGAATGGGTGAATGAGTATATGAATGAGTGAATACATGTTTGTGAATGAGTAAATGAATGAATGTGTGTGATAGCTTGGATGTGTAAGGGGGACAGGGCACAGGGAGGCTGTTTGAGGCTAGGATGCCACAGCAGGCTGTTTGTGGGCAACAATTTCAAGTCCTATGCTTGGGCAGGTCCTGTGGATGCAGTCTGGGTGCCAGGGCTGACATGATACTAAAGGTGAGGGCAATATGCAAGGGTGTGGGGGCATTAATTCACAAAGGGGTGCTGGCTGGGGGCATCACATAAATCAATACTAAAGGGGAAGCTGGGTGGTTGGATAAATATACAATGTTGTTCTAGCTGGGGGCAAAACACAAAGGTGTCGGGGCACATATAACTTTTACATGTTGATGATCAGCCCAGATAAAATGCTGCCCTGCAGTATGTGGGATCAATATTAAAGGGAGGGGCAGGCTGGGGGCATAAATACACACAGTGCTGGCTGGGGGCCAGGGGCAGGCTGGGGCAAGGGGGCAATTGCCACCCAGGTCGTCCTAAATCTAAACAAAACACCCGAGCACGAAAGTGGCTGATGCGGCTGCACGACCACTAGGGCTGTCTTTAGTGCGGGGCAAAAGCCTGCAGCAACCGCGATCACTTCCGCAGGGGCCCTGCAGCTTACCTGTGCGTTGCTCGCGCACACTATGCAGAACACCCAGGGGAAGCAGGAACCAGCAGAGTCATGTGACTTTACGTCACGTCACATGACTCTGCTCCATTCCTGCTTCCCCTGGGCGGGACAAGAGAAGTTGTTCACAAACAAAGGGAATACCTGCAGAAGTCTGCGAGTGGCACCGAGCGCTGCAGTTCAGGTAAGGGGGTCGGGGAGGCTGTATGAACGAGTATGCGTGATTGAGGGAATTAATGAGTATCTGGGAATAAATGAGTATCTGGGAATAAGTAAATTAATATATGAATGAGTGAATGAATATACAAATGACTGAATTAATGTTTGTGAATGAGTAAATTAATGAATATGTGTGTGTGATTTATTGGATGTGTAAGTGTAGGGAAAGCATTGTACAGGGAGGCTGTTTGAGGCTAGGAAGCCACAGGCAGGTTGTTTGGAGGTAAAGGTGGCAGGTCCTATGCTTCCAATCTGGGTCTTGGACCGATCCTGTGGATGCAATCAGGGTGCCAGAGCTGACATGGTACTAAATGGGGGGCATTAGTTCACAAGGGGATGCTGGCTGGGGGCATCTGATAAATCAAAGGGGGGATAAATATCTTCTTTTGGATCAACAGCCACAAATTAACAGATATAGGAAAGGCTGAACTTGATGGACACATGTCTTTTTTTCAGCCTATATAACTATGTAACTATGTAATGTGGGGCTAGCTGGGGGCAATACACAAGGGTGTGGGGGCATTAGGGTGACCACATCAGCCATGTTTTCCAGGACTCAAATAACTTTTCCATTCTGCTTACCAACCAGATAAAATGCTCCCCTGTAGTATGGGGGATATAAGGCTGGGGGCATAAATACACATAGTGCTGGCTGGGGGCTATACACAAGGGGAAAAATACAAAAGGGGGTCAACAACAAAGCAGTGTGGAAAATACTTGTGTGTATATGGTCACCTGTTTTCTGGCACTTTACTTACTGTAGAGTAAAATTGTACCATTTCAGTTTTACTTATGTAGAGATAAAACCCCCTCTTAAATTTGTAGCCAAAACGTTTTAGGCCCACAAATCAGTGAGCTGAAATGTAAAGGCTTTTTGTTATTTAGTCTATTTCAAGTCGCATATATTATTAAAAAGGATTAATCGCACTAAATTGTGGCTTTAGGTGTCGTTCTGATGGACTCCCTTCGCATAAGTGCCTCGCGCTGATGTCATCTTTATCCAGGTCACATAGATGCCGAGGAGTTAAGATTCTGTCTATTCTGTCTATTTATTTCCATAAAAGGGCCCACCAAAATACTCAGCACTAGGCCCATGATGCTCTTAATCCGGCCCTGGAGTTAAATTCTCTAATTTACGAAGCCAAAGAAATCAAGAATAAAAACAAACCAATTTTTTGAATCTGATATCTTTATCTAATAAATGATTATATAAAGCCATCTCCTTTTACCCTATATATTAAATAGATTATTTTGAGTTCAGATTTTTTTTTATCTCATTAAGATTTCCATTTTCTTATTCACTGAGTCCTTATTCAATTTTTTTTAAATCTAGCTCTCCATCACTCACTTTTGTCATCTTGTCATTGATTTTCAATAATTTTCCTTTCTCGTTCATTTTATATGAGTTGCATTTCCTTACCTTCATCCCATTTCTCTGGTAAAATATGTTCTCTGTCACTTCACTCATTTTGTGGATAGCTTTTGTCTTCTCATGCATTTTTTATCGGATTCATCATATCTATCTCTCTGGTTAAAGTCTCCCTGACTCATCAATATACCATGCACAATATATAAGACACTGTATATTACAGGGTTTTTATTTAGCCGCGAGATTCTAGTGTTGACATGAATCTCGGGAGGGTACCCAAATAAAATATACTATGTCAAAACATTGCTTGGTTATGCAGTATTATTCAATTTTAGTGTGTTTTCTTGTAGTGTGCTTGTAAATTACATACTTTAATGCAGAACAATAAAAGACCGGGAAGAAAATATGTTTGCAGCAAAAAGTAGGTCATACTGAGGTTAGTCCTGCATTACATTTAGGTTTTGTTTATCACAGCTGGTGTTTAACCCCTTCAGGACCGGGATTTTTAAGCTAAAGGACCGGAGCCGTTTTTGTGTTTTTGCCATGTCTGTCTTCGACTGTAATTTCCCTCTTATCAATTGGTGCACCCACACAAATCATATATTGTTTTTTTCAGCATAAGTAGGGCTTTGATTTCTATTAAGCTGGGTAGTACATTGTTTTATTTGAAAAAAACTGGAAAAAGTGGGGGGAAAATGAAAAAAACGCAATTTTTTTACAGTTTTGTATACATACAAATTGTACACACATTGAACCAATGGGAAAAAATTATCCCAAATATATTCATTAACTTGTCCTGATTTGGAAACCACCCAACATGGCCAGGATTTTTATCTATTTTGACCAGTATAGGGCAAATATTGCAAGGCATGCATCACGTTTTTGAAATGTAATTTTTTTTTAAATTTGGCATGGTAGTCTAATAACTGCAATAGTCGTCACAGATACTGATTATCCCCCCAAAATTATATGTTTATGAACAGTAGATAAGTCAAGGTGTACAACTAGGGTAATTTTGACACTTTTCAAACAGGGATTTTATCGCCAATTGCTGCCAAATTTTGAGGTATTTTTATATTTTTTTGTTTTTTTTGCATATGTTGCAATGTTGCTTTAGATTTTATATTATATTTTGTATAGAATATGTGCAACTGCAGAAAAAAAACACCAAATTGTGTTCACCAACATCCCCCGGTTCCAACAAGGCCTCACATGCATGGTTCATGCATTTTTTGAGGAAGCTATGAGGGTAAAACTAGAACATGCGCATTTTCGTTTTCACATTTGGAATTTTCAGAAATTGGTTTCCTGGGCCCACATCCCATTTGGGACATTTTGGAAGCCCCCCACTGTAAATTACCCCATAAAAGTATATATTTATGAACAGTAGACAAGTCAAGGTGTTCAACTAGGGTAGTTTTGACAGTTTTCAGCTAGCCATTTCTTCACTGATGTCTGCCAAACTTCACAGGGAAATTATTTTATTGCGTTTTTAACGCATACATTTCAATGTTGCACTGAATTTCTTGCACACCATAAGTGCAACAGTGGAAGAAAACACCACATTTTGTTCACCAACATCCCATGATTCCAACAAGGCCTCACATGCATGGTTCATGCATTTTTTGAGGAAGCCATGAGGCCATAACTGGAACATGCGCAAGTTTTCAGGAATTGGTTTACTGGCCCCATATCCCATTTGGGACATTTTGGAAGCCCCTCCACTGTAAAGTACCCCATAAAAGTATATATTTATGAACAGTAGACAAGTCAAGGTGTTCAACTAGGGTAGTTTTGACAGTTTTCAGCTAGCCATTTCTTCACTGATGTCTGCCAAACTTCACAGGGAAATTATTTTATTGTGTTTTTAACGCATACATTTCAATGTTGCACCATAAGTGCAACAGTGGAAGAAAACACCACATTTTGTTCACCAACATCCCCCGATTCCAACAAGGCCTCACATGCATGGTTCATGCATTTTTTTGAGGAAGTCATGAGGCCATAACTGGAACATGCGCAAGTTTTCAGGAATTGGTTTACTGGCCCCATATCCCATTTGGGACATTTTGGAAGCCCCCCCACTGTAAAGTACCCCATAAAAGTATATATTTATGAACAGTAGACGAGTCAAGGTGTTCAACTAGGGTAGTTTTGACAGTTTTCAGCTAGCCATTTCTTCACTGATGTCTGCCAAACTTCACAGGGAAATTATTTTATTGCGTTTTTAACGCATACATTTCAATGTTGCACTGAATTTCTTGCACACCATAAGTGCAACAGTGGAAGAAAACACCACATTTCGTTCACCAACATCCCATGATTCCAACAAGGCCTCACATGCATGGTTCATGCATTTTTTGAGGAAGCCATGAGGCCATAACTGGAACATGCGCAAGTTTTCAGGAATTGGTTTACTGGGCCCATATCCCATTTGGGACATTTTGGAAGCCCCCCACTGTAAAGTACCCCAAAATAGTATATATTTATGAACAGTAGATTAAGAACAGTAGATTAAGATAAGAAAAAATGAAATAATTTTTGTAACTGGCAACTGTAAGAAAGATTAAGATTAAGAAACAATTAAATTATTTTTTGTACCTGGCAACTGTATGAAATTCTTTAAAACAGTTGCCAATGCACAGACCGGGCTTATCAGGGCAACCAGAACAGTCAAATACTGTGTCCTTCCTGTGCCCTTTGGCATAACACACCCTGCACCGTTTTTGTGTTTTGGATTTTTTGGAGGTAGGAGGAAATTTGAAGGGGAAATGTTCTTCCTGAATTACGAGAGACGCTGAAGGGCCTTGTTCTGCTGGAGCCAAGATTTCCTTGAGTAACAAAAACTGAAAAGATAAAAATGTGTTTGTTTTGGCAGGGTGTATTTTTTTAAAAAGTAAGAATGCATTGTCAGTTGCTTTCTGCATTATATAAATGGCTACCTTTTTATACCACGTATTGGTTTTTCTCATTATGAAATATGGCTGCAATAATTGATCGGCCAAATCCACTCCCCCCATATGCCTATTGTAGGCCTTGATGCAGGTAGGCTTTCTTTGGAACTGAGTTTTGCCCCGGACAGGAACAGGAACAGTGGCATCATCATGAATCGTGCTTAACATGCACACATCCTTCTTGTCCCTATATTTTACAGCCAAAAGTTCTTGTTGGTGTAAAGCTAAGGATGCCCCATATTTTAGTTTGGTTTCTCTAATCTGTTTTGGGACCCCTATTCTGCTCTGCCTTATGGTGCCACAGGTGTCCATACAAAACAACAACTTGACTTGACAAAGGGACACTTGTATAATAGTTGTCCATGTAGAAGTGGTACCCTTTGTTCAGTAAGGGGCAAACAAGGTCCCAGACAATTTTTTCACTTATGCCCAGATGGTCTGGGCAACCTGGTGGGTCAAGCTTGGCATCTTTCCCCTCATAAACCCGGAAGGAATATGTGTAGCCACTACTGCTCTCACATAATTTATAAAATTTTACCCCATACCGGGAGCGTTTAGAGGGAATGTATTGCTTGAACCCTAACCGGCCTTTAAATTTCATTAGGGACTCATCAATACTAATTTCTTGCTTGGGGGTATAAATGGCAGCAAATTTAGTTTGGAAGTGAGAAATAAGGGGGCGAATTTTAAAAAGCCGTCATAATGTGGGTCATCTTTGGAATGCACTGGGTATTGTCATTGAAATGTAAAAAGCGGAGGAGAGTGCATAACCTTCCCTTTTCATGGTGTTGGAAGAAAATTGGGGTTGAAAATAATGGGTCTGGTGCTCAGTACGACTTGAAGTGGCTTTTTTATTATCCCCATTATATGGTGAAGTGCCACAGAAGTGTTTTTAAACTCACACCACAATCAGTGGGAGTCCATGCCTTTTGCTTGTTTGCGTTATTTCTAACATTCCCTGGGCAGCGTACAAGTTAGTCTGGTAACTTACGCCTCCCAAACTCATTGCCCATGAACAGCTTCCATAAACTGGCATGGAGTATATTCTGCGACATCTGGATGAACTGCCGGAATTGGCAGTGAGGGGGGAACATCTGGAAAAAGTGCCAGCTGCAGGGATCAGTAGGGATCAAGGAGGAGTATAAGTAATATTAGTAGAAGCAACCACGGCTCCTTTTAAC
>VKOC01021526.1:0-58464 GCA_009364415.1 Spea multiplicata
CAAAGAATGCACAGGTGTTGTTGCCATAGAAAGCGAAAAAATGCCTCTTAAGAGTTTCTCTGTTGATTTTATATGATTAAGATTTAAGAATAAATAATAAAACGATAGCTCTGTTAAAGTTAATGTGCTTAATATGCAAAAAATGAATATTTAGTATTTTGTGGCAGTATTGCTTGCAAAGTGTAAGTAGGTGTATAGATGCCATTAATGCCATATAGTGCTTTGGAACAGCGTGTTACATGTTCTCCTACAGATCTGCTAAAAGCAAAATAAATCATAAATACATTCCCTTCCATAGCAGTCTGTTAACCCTCTGGCACTGAAAGGGTAAATACTGGCCCATACCAGTGTGTACTGAATTCTCATATGACTGCTTGGTTTATATTGGGAAACTTTATACTCCAATCTGATGTGCTAATAACCTGAAATGACAGCTGGTGACAATGTTTTATGTCCTATTACTCCCAGGTGTCACATTAACGCACAGACATGATAAATCCAACTCTGTGCCGAGAGTAATAGAGAGGGGGAAAAAAACACATCTTTTTTATTGTCTTTGGTTTTGAGCATGATTCTGTCTGACTAGTGGGAATAGTAGACTTTGGAAAAATACACGCTAAATTCATTTTTTTTGGGTTAGTTATTTGATTCACTGACAAAGGAATCAAGCGGTAGTTAAAATATGCGCTTGGTATGATTTTGATTATTTTATGTCCCTTCTATTCTTTCATCCAAGGATTCACACAGCATGTTGCCTATATAATTATGATCTTTTTAGCGAATGGTAGAGTAACTAGACCATCCTATAAAGTTAGGAGGGCTTATAAAAAGTAATTAATGGCATTAGTAAATCCACCAAGATAAATTAGATCCTACTGGGTATGAACCCAGTTTAGCAGCTCATAGTCAACCTAGAATAAACTCAGCAGAGTGTCAATCCTGGAGGGACACATCCAAACTCAAATTTTAGTGAGGCTCTGGACCTCCCTAGTTGATAGTCTAGTTGTGGCAGAGATTGTCTGAAATTAAATGATCTACACTGACACATTTTTTATTGCTGAACTTTTGGAGCATTAGACGGATGTACCCCCCAGCCAACTAATGGTGCTTATACGGTAATTTAATTCTAGGGGTCCAGCAAAAGCCAGAGCAATGGCTTATTTTGGAGAAGGAAAAGGCCCAATCCATGTAGATAATGTGAAGTGTACGGGAAACGAAAGGTCTTTGGCCGACTGCATTAAGCAAGATATCGGAAAACACAACTGTCGACATAGCGAAGATGCTGGTGTGATTTGTGACTACTTAAGCAAAAAAACAGCAGGTGGGATTAAAGGTATGGACACATTCATACAATTTTTGCTTGAATAACTGGGATATGAGAAACTATAATAACCAAGTTCAGTTTTTGCAACATTAAATACATTTTAGCTGTAGTTTGCTGTATAATTTAACAGGTGCTTTTCCACTTAGACTAAATATTAATTTCACTCTCAACAATTTTAAGCAGGAAAGCCTTAGTTTTAATCCTTTTAAAAAAAACAACAAGAACATGCAGAAGCTTTTCAGAAGTCTAAGAATAATCCATCAATGCTTCTATTCTCTCACATGACAAATAAGTGTTCCTGGACCCTAGGCATGATCGTCATGCCTAGGGCCAGACCCACCATAAAGATGACCTAAGAGGCTCCCTAGGTCACTAAGCTGGTTCTTCCTGTACTGAAAAGCAAATGGAAGGGGTGGGTGATTGAGATGTTTGATAATGGTGCCAGTCTGGTCTTGGTCATCCTATTCCTTGGGTGCATTAAGCATTATTCATAGTGCAAAACGTATTTGCTATTGTAAATGCACTGAAGAAAACATTGTTACTTTGCAAATATAGAATCGCTGCTCTCCCAGACTAATACAGCTAGCTTTCTGTGTGGATCTTTTCTGTTTTGTTTGCAGACACTTCATCGTTTGTTTGTGGCTCAAGGTTACTGCATCGTCGACCTAAACGTATTATTGGTGGACAAAATTCTCTAAGGTTTGTAAATTTATACTAAATTACATGATTACAACTGAATTGTGATGGGTGACATTGTCAAATTATGCTGAAGTCTCATTTAGGCTCCGCACAAATCAGTGTAAATGTGTGTACGGTATCATTCAAAAGTTTGGGGTCACTTAGAAATGCTCTGTTTTTGTTGTGTTGTTTTGTAAAGCTAAATTTCTCCATTTAAATAACATCAAATGGACCAGAAATACAGAAATACATCTTGACCATTGTAGATGGACACGGCTGATTTTTGATGGAATATCTTCATAGGCGTACAGGGGCCGTTTATCAGCAACTATCACTCATGTGTTCCAATGGCACATTTTGTTCCCTACTCTAAATTGAAAAGGCCAATGGATCATTAGAAAACCCTTTTGCACAGCTAGAAAAATCCTTGTTTTCCATGAAAACATCTATAGTAGGAACACAGTCTCCTGATCTAGTCTACCAGCCTGTCTAGTTAAAACCTCTAGCTTTGTATGTCCAAGGCGGTTTTCTATTCAGTGTGTTGTCTGGTAGGCAAATAAAAAATACAGCTTTTTCCTCCAGTAGAATGTGTACTATGCAACATACAGTACACAAATACAAGGCCACAGGCATTTTTTATATGTAAGTCAAATGACGCAGACATGTTTTATCTGTACTAGGATTGAAGCATGCATATACATACATACATAACACTTTTTAATCAAATCATGAGGCAGCGGCGTGACAAAACCCATGCTAAAGTTGGTACAAGCAAAAAGCAAAGTAACTATATTTAATTACATTTAATTATAAACCGCTGATTTGTAGAGTCAAAAGACACTTTTTTTGAAAATCTGCTTACCTTTTTTCGGTGAAAAATATTACCATTCTATTGATAGCTATATTACTGTCATACATACCTCAAGAAAAGTATTGTTCTCAAAGTGAAAAGGTCAGAAATGGTAGCAATGATGTAATATGAAACACAGATGTGCCATGTTCTTGTGAAGCCAGAAAATACATAATAAGTCATCAGTGATTCCAGAAACCACATAAGGAACGGGAAACCAGAATCACTACTTTTACCTAACTCCTACAGTACTCCTTTCATAACATGCCTCGTAGCATTTTATATAGATAAAGGTTTTGTTCTTCATAAATCATCTTCAAAATAGTTCCAGCTGACCTCTGTGACAGCAGACACAGAGTAAATGTTCAACTCATATATATCGGTCTAAAGAAAGCGATGCCATTATTAACACACCAGTGACTTAGCAGTGATAACCGCAACTGCAAATGTTTACAACAGGTGTTATTACTATAATGGGCTCACAGGAACAGACCTGGAAATGTAGTTTATGCGTAATGACATTTTCAACTCCTGATCCTTATTTGTTTTCACACAGAGGCGGCTGGCCTTGGCAGGTAGCTCTGCGGCTGAAATCATCTCATGGTGATGGAAGGCTATTATGTGGAGCTACGCTTATCAGTAGCTGCTGGGTGCTCACCGCTGCACACTGCTTTAAGAGGTACATTGACACGTTCACGCTGTGTTTCCAATAATCCAGATATGGCTTAATATGACACTATACGCTCTTCCCTGAAAAGAACAAATATCATTATAGTCAATGAAAACGAATGCATATATGTGTTGTTTCATGCAATTATTATAATTATTATTAATATAATTTATGAATTTAATATTTATTTATTTTGGCACCAACAATTTACGCAGCGCTTCTTACAAACTAGAATTGACAGACAAAGACAAACTGTTACATTAGGTAAGGAGGGCTCTGCTTGCACACTTACAATCTAGGGTGTAATATGTTATATTACAATAATAATATATTTTATGTTTTATATTTTATGGTTTGTTATGCCAGGTTTTGTAGAGGTCTAAAATAGCCCGACGAAGAAACCTAAGTAGGTCTGAAAGCTTGCAATATATATTGCAATTCATTTTGCTACTAAAAATATAACCTTTACCAAATGTATTCATTTTATTTCTACTTTATTTTTGGCACCCATAGAGAGATAAATACCAAAATACATTTTCACAAACTAGAGTAGTACACATTTCGGTTTCTTACAGGTGATCCTCAACTCCCTTAACAGTGATTATTAGAAACTCTAAAATTCTAGACTGTTCTATGTAACATTTGTCATGTCCTTTAAAGACCCTATAAAAACATTTGAGAATAATGCATATATTGGAGATAATATTTAACAATGGTTTATAAGAGCAGTTATTTACAGGTGTAATATGTATGTTTAAAAAATGTGTAAATAAATGTCCAATGTTAAACTGAAAGAATTGTGAATATTGATACCTGCACAGTCTTGATTTCAATAGGAAATGCAAGAAATTCTTTTAACATTATTTTTAGCAGGAACTTGGCTGACATTTGACAAGGTAAATGTGAACCAGATGTGTGGATATTAGTGGAAAATAAAACTCATGGGCCAATGGAGCCCTTCATTGCAACACATTGTTGCTTAGCGTCTGGAATGAGCCATACTAAAACTTAGTAGTTAGTTCTCCTGCCCTCCTTGCTACTGTTCAGCATCCAAAGAGTTAAATTAATATAACCTACCACAATTGCCCTCCAAAGAAATAGGGATGCTTGTTTGGCGTGGTTTTTGAAAAATGTCCAAATCCTTATTTTCCTTATGGATTCAGTGGAAGAAAAAAAGTGGAAGACTGACTAGGGTTAAGACAATGAGTTGGGTTAATCTGCTTTTAACAATCGAATTGCTTCTGTATCCCACTTTAAGCATTAGATATGTCTATAGTTGAAAAAGTCTTCTGATAGCAATTCCTTTGTGAATTAAAAATAATTAATTAATAATATCCCCCCACCCTTATATCACACCCCAGGCATTTTACTAGTGACACAAGATATATATTACTACATTGTTATGGCATAATTGACATAAATAAAAAACTAGCAGACCTGCGGGTAAATAATTTGTTGATCATTTATCATCACACTTCTTTAAAGCTTGATATAGGCCCGAACTGCCCGTCTGGCATACTGGGCAAATGCTGGCCAAAACAACCACACACTCACCCGATCTGCTGCTCCAGCTATGTGAGCATAAAAATATAATGTGCAGGCGAGATTATGCAGCTGGCGGCCGCACTTATGTCATCGGCGGCCACTGGCCTTAAAGTGCCAGGGTCGTCTTGTTATCTCCTGTCCAGCCTTGAGTGTAAATGTATCCCTCTTTTAAAGCAGATTGAGATTTAAAAACCTATTGTTCTGTTTATTATCTTATTATTATATTAATTATATAATTGACAGACAAAAAAATATATATTTTTGCAACATTAAACTAATATATGTTAGTCAACCATTCTACTGACAAGTACCACAAGTGGTGGCATTTTTTCTGCTCGTGGAGGCAAAATCACAATAAAATGAATTTCTGTAATGTTCTGTGAGGTATTTAGCTCTGTTGGCCAAGGTACCGTAAAGATTCACGTTACAGGTGAAAGGGAGGTCCTGCCGTGCTGCTAGGCTACTAAGGACTAAGTGCAGCTCAGAAAATCCTCGGCTTCCACCATAGCTGTCGCTACATAGCTGCAAAGACGCTGTTTCACTCAGACAAAACATTATTTGGAATCTCTAGAATATTAAAAAATAAACCTTATGAGTGTTGTCCATTTTTCCCCTTTTGCTGATGGTCTAATCAAATAAAGGGTTCTGTGTTGTTCTTAAGTTTTTAGTTTCTATGGAAACAAGATATTTTCTAGTTCACTCCAAAAGTTATGAATGAAACAAAATTGGCTTTGATTGTTAAGTTATTTTAGTGAAAGCCGTGGGCATTTAGCAGCAGTGATGTTTCTGCTGCTTTCCTTAGGTGACTGTGTAGAACATCATCTTTAAGGAAATAATATCTGGAGATATACCTGTGGTTACATATTCTATTGGTAAAGATGATATTAAATGCATTATTAGTAGGGCACAAAGAAATATAAGGGATTAGTTTGATTGGCTGTGAGTTGAAGTGTGTGAGGTTAACATTCAATCACAGTCACTTATCACCTACACAACTTTTAAAAAATGACATCTGGCAACCACCTTTTTTTGCCCATTAATGTTATCAATGGTATTCTGAACAGGGCCAGCCTTAGGTGTTCAGACGCCCTGTTTGGGCCACTCTCGTGCTGCCCCCGTCATACCCTGAGTCCCTTTGTCTCCTCCTTCACTGTGCCATACCTCTCTTTTCCTTCCCCATGTAGGCTTCTGTAAGGGCCCTTTGATTGTGGGCGCAGTTTTTTTGTCAGTGTACAGATTAATTAAGTATTAAATTAATAAATGTAGTACCCCCCCTTAAAGTGCCCTTTGGGAGTGCGGGGCTGGGTTTCTATCTCAGGAGCTCATAGCAGGTTTCTCATGCACCCCTAATATACTCCACCTTCCCCGTCAGAAAAAAGATCAAACAAAGGACTCCAAAGTGCAAGGGATGGAGATTACTACACAAAGATTAATACGCAATTTTAGCACTTTTAAGCGCTGAAATACACTCAGGCTGGCTCAAAGCATTATGCTGCAAAATGCTGTTCATCACCAAAAACAAACGTAGAGAAACTATATGGGCGTTTCATTTCAGGTATAGATAAACTGAATACCAAATAACATAGAGCTTAATACCACATGATAACACAGCATTGCAGGTATAGATCAACTGAATAACACACAAACCCAGCCTTGCAAGTGTAGATCAACTGAAAAATCACATGTAATATCAGCATTGACGGTATCAAATAGATAATGCATGAAACCCTACATTGCAGGCATAGATCACAGGTTGCACTCACCAAAGGCCAGCCCAGCACCCAGATTGCATCCACAGCATTTAACCAGCACCCAGATTTCACCCACAGTGGTCTCTTGTCTCAGGGTTCCTCTCAGTCTGGCTCTCCCCTGCTCTCTGAATCTGAAGAGGTTGCATGACCTTCGACACTCTGACTTCCACATACACACGGGGAGTGTGAGAGGCTGGCTGTCTACTTCTACAGAGAGAAGGCTGATGAGGGGAGACCTTGATGTCCTCAGCCAGTGCCTCTAGCAGAGGTGGTGCCCTCTGGGGTGTGGTGCCCTGTGTAGTAGCAGCCCTCAAAGATCGGCCTTGATTCTGAAGTGCACATGATATTCCTTTCCATCTCTGTGGGTTCCTTAAATGTTTTCAGTTAGCGCTCCTTTATGATATATCATAATACCTTGAACACCCATTGGGATTTTCTTTGGCCAAAAAAGAGTTTTGAACATGCAGGTGGATACAATTCCTCTACCCTTAAAGTAGTATTCTTTTACTTTAAGAGTTAATTAGCTCTTTTATCAGGAGGCATTTAACTTGGTTTAATAGTTTATTTTTCCTTTTGGAGCTAGAATCAAGGATAGAGCCAAAAGAAATCTGGCTTCTGCATAGACAATTCATTCCAAAACTCCTCTTTTCCTCCAATTTTTATTTTGTTTCCGTGAACCAAAAGCATACAAACCAGCAATGTAAACATAACAAAATGTAATATATACAAATGTAAAGTTATAGAGCCAGAAACATTGTCAGCGTTTTTTGGAAGATTTCTGTTCAATTTCTTAGGAAATGTGTTTATATATTGAGAATACACTGCCAAAAGTCACATGCCCTTTGGTACACAAGAATGTAGTATTTTATGTCAATTACAGGATAAGTGTTTTATTTCAGTCATCCCCTATTATCCCTGGTGACTCTCTCCCTTATGTTAATATTAACAAATGCTTTATGTTATGCACAAACAACAAATATTTGTAATTTTACATTTCAATGCCATTATAGAAAAGCTAGTAGCTAGTAGTTTCATTGCTGTCATCATTAATTTAGAACCTTTAGTTAATTGCCATCCAACGCCTGCTCAGATTGAGCGTTACATTGGCTAAACGTGGATGGGAGGTTGAGTGGGCTTGACTATGTGCCCTCGCTATTTAGTAAATATGACATTTTAAATAGTCCTGTTTCTAGGCCGGTGATTGAATCAAGCCCCTTATGTTTTACTTTTACATTTTATTTTACAATATCACTAGCAAGATATAACAGTTTTTCAAGATAAGAAACGTGTTCTGAACCATGTGAGAAGGAACAAAGATATAGAGTGTTTTCATGTTCTTCCATCATAGGGTAAAATTAATAAAAGTCCCAATAATTCTATGACTTCGTCATTAATATCTATTAGGTTACAACGGACATAAACATTTGTTTCAGTACAGCATTAGATTTGATACACATTATGTCTATTTTACTCAAACATGCAGTTAAAGAAACCTTGTCAATTGCAACAATTGTGCTATGTGTTTCGATCAGTATTACTGAATGATAAAATATAAAATTATCATTATTATTATATAATCCAAGCATATACTAACTATACAAGCATTTTCTGCAGTGCTTTTACAATGAATGCAGAATGCAAAATAAAATGTGTGAAGAATAGGAAACTGATGACTTTTAATATAAAATATACTTGGGCATTTGTCCATCGACAAATGATGTCATGCCCTCACCAGCCTGGCTACTAGGCAGTTGACTTGGTTGCCTGTATGGTAGGACCAGCCCCGTGGTCTAAGTGATGAGTAGTTTCCGTTGGCTGCAATCCTTTTCCTTTTTTCCACAAAATAATATCTCCCATCTGTTCACCAACTGGTACTGTCTCCCAAATATAGGTGAGACATTGTAAAGTATTACTGCGTGGATATAACACCTTAATTATTACCTATCATTGGGTTTGTGTATTTGATTTTAGCCTTTTGCCATGACTTCACACTGGCTAGCAGCCAGCCAACAGGTACTTTAAATTAATATTTTCAAGGCTGTGCATAACTACCTGATGACAGAAGTAATTTGTCATGAGACGCAGCGCACCGTGAAAAATTATTATATGTATATTTTTTTTGTGCTTTTTCCAATCTACGACTGGGATATATTGATTGATTTTTACCTTCCTTCAACATGAGATAACCATGCCAGCTAATCCAGACCATGCGGAGAAGAAAGAGTTGTCTGTATTAATTAAATTTCTGGATGACTTAATATCCATTCTGATAGCAATTACCAGCTGCTTGGGTGCCAAGTGTTAAATTGCAATCCCAATCCACATATAAACCAAACCGCTGCCAATTTGGTCACAGATAATAGGCTGCAACATTTCTTAGCAGATAACATCTCTTCTCCTCCACTCTTCATTTCTGGAACACAATTCCTCAAAATTATTACATCACTTTTCTAGCCAATTGCTTTTTCATATTTGCCAAGGAAAAAAAAATAGAACTTGCCCAGGATTTTCTTTTTCCAATTAGAAACCATAATGGAAAAATGTAGGATCTCTATTAAACCCTAAATAACCTACTTGCAAAAATGATCTGCTTTTAGTATCATTATTAATTAAGTATTTAGGATTTGGCATATAAGAATTTATACTCTCTTACCTCCTGGGATTGTCATACAGATTATACATTCATCTCTATCCATGTGAGCATTCATGTGAATACTGGATCCATAATATAAAATTGGCAGAAGTGATGACCCAGATAGTGCTGTGTGACCCAAATAATAATACTATCCTCCTGTCTTATTCGCTGTGCCTTTTACAAGTAAGGAACACTCTCATATTGCATTAGAGGCACCAATGAGATTAGAATGAAACATAACTTTTATAGGGCTGCAGTAATGCCACACTGAGGGCTTTACAGGTACCCAAGGACTACTTAAAATATACTTTGGACCTGATTTATAAAGTTACTGCTAGCACATGATATGAATGATAACTGGGTTACTGTTTAGGAGAAAGAACCCACAAATATTTATGCATGAGAGGCATCACTCTATAGTATATTTTTGCATACTTTTTGCTCAAAAATGTTTTGGTGTGACTGTTAATTAAGTCATTAAGTGTTGCTATGTATTGCAAATAGCGAACTCAACCTGCTTTTCTTAAAGGACTCAATTGTTCCTGCATGGTGTATATTAAATCTAGGGGCATTTCGAGCAAGTGACCTCACCGTGCAATCCGCAGCTCAGCCCATTTTGCAGAAGTCACTAAGGATTGGCCCTTCCAATGCTGCAATTAGATCCATAAGTCAATGATTATGAGAATTATTCTTATATTCTAAGAGGTGCTATTATACTATATTATTATCTTTTATTTATATAGCGCCAACAATTTACACAGTCGCTTCTTACAATATATATATTCAGGGCATATGACAAGACGAGAATTGACAGAATAAGACAAACCGATACATTAGGTGAAAAGGGCCCTGTCTCGCAAGCTTACAATCCAGAGCATTACAGAAGAGCTCTCTATTGTACATATGTTGAATATGGAAATATTCCTTGTTCTTGTCAACTCATTACATCTGCAGTATCCGAACCTGTGGATTTTTTTCACTTCCAAGCAGCCAATAATTTAACATATTGTTGTAACGTCTAGTTACTTAGAAAAAAATAATGGAATAATATTAAATGAAACAGCACACCTCGAAAACACAGGAGTAACATTTTATGAATGCATTTATTTTTTAGACATGCCTTATACATGAAAACCCAGAAGTAATGCTGCCCACTCTGATGGATTGGCAGGTAGTCAACTGGCAATGACATCTGCTCCAGACACAGGAAGTATCTGGCATTCCGTGCATGGAATCGCTTACCTAAATGATGTCTGGATGAGTCAGTTCCAAAGACAGGCTGTCAGTGCTAGCTGGGATTTTTTTTTTTTACCCCTTGGCCTTTACGTGTAAGGATGTTTGTGTGGCCACAGATATCCCTGGCTTTAGAAAAGCTGCTCTCATCTCACATGCAGGCTTCCTTGGAGGCAAAGGCTTCTTAATACCATTTGGTCATATCATCAATTAAAAATTGTAGACACTTTTAAAACACAGATTGCGATGACAGATGATAAAATAATGATGGCAGATCACAAACAGTTGGCGTATTAAAAGTAAGGATAGATATACTTCATGCAGTCAAATAGGTATTATTATAAGCCCTTCGATGGTTCGATGCCAGCAAAACCAAACACTAAATTATCACCAACACATTATAGATTTCTGAAATGCTACTGTTTTGTCGTCTTTTACGTGCCTGCTAATAAATAAAACGATCTCTGTCTGCTTCTCCTTACCCCAAAACAGCTTTATCTTATGCCATTATATATATATATATATATACTCATATATACACACATATATCTAAAACTGGGGTATGCATTTAAGTGTTGACTGCATCATCTGAAATGAGTGGTTCTGTAATGCAAAAATCATGTTATGCTTACTCGAAATATGTTATTGTCATTCACAATAAAGGTAGTTATTTCCAAATTGCCCTACCTAATATTTTTCAGAATATATATGTTCCTGGGGGATGTCAGACCCACCCCATCTTAGTGCCATTTTTTTTAGCCTTGACCAAAACGTGGATCCTACTTTCTTAAAGAGATTTTGATGATTAGAATACATATTTTATATGTTTGTAGCAATGTAGTCCAGTTTAAATATTTCAATTATTTGAAATCCATCAGAGGATGAATTATTGTTGGACAAATAGGCTTTTGATTCACAGAAATGTTGAAAGTGGAGCCTACATGTAAAGTTTGATGTACTTTATTAAATACTTAATCACTCATGACTCATAACTCATGACCTCTTGTCTTTTTAGGTATGGTAACAATACCCGTAGCTATGTGGTACGTGTCGGGGACTATCATACGCTTGTTGCGGAGGAGTATGAAGAGGATTTGGGAATTCAAGAGATTATAATCCATAAGGACTACAGACCTGATGGCAGTGACTATGATATTGCACTTATAAAACTACACGGATTGTTGGATCAGTGTGTACAGTTTAGTACCCACGTTCTACCAGCTTGTCTACCTCTTAGACGAGAAAGGCCGCAAAAAACTGCACGCAACTGTTACATTACAGGATGGGGTGACACAGGTAATATATTCTTGTGACAATGAGTTCTCACATAACCAATGGTGTGTTTTATTTTCATTAAATATTTGTCAACGTATTAGTGTTGTAAATAAACTACAAAAGGGTTTTGTTTGAACATCACAGACCTACCGTTTGGGAAGAAAAATTCCATTTGTGACATTTTATACCATCAGTCTGTATAGAATGTTCATCGTGCAGATTAGTTAATATCACCCCAAGATTAGGCAATACAAGACAAAAGTACCGAGAAGGAAAATCCCATTGTCTCATTTATTTGCTTTAATTTAATCTGTAGGAATATACTAATGCCATGTAACATGCGATGCTTATCAGTAGGAAATCCGTGGTTCTGCGCCTTCCTGATTCCATGATGCTTAGATGTTCCTAAGTGATTTCCTTGTCTCACATATGACCTGCTGGTTGTGTCCATAGAACTAACACCCCATAACCTAATGCAGGTTAATTGATATAAAACAGATTGGGAATTATTTGGCACTGCTACTGGTCAGCAGAAAGGTAAGCGTGTATGTAGGAAAGGTTTATAAGGAAAGGTGTATTTCACTTATATTGTAATTTATATAATTGAGTAAGTTATAGTATAACTAATGTTAATAATGAAAGTTGACTTCATGTTTGTAGGACGGGCGTATTCAAGGACTTTACAGCAAGCCGCTGTGAGATTACTCCCAAAAAGGACCTGTGAGGAGAGATATAAAAGCAGGTTTACCGGAAGAATGCTTTGTGCCGGAAGTCTGGAAGAACAGAAACACGTGGACAGTTGTCAAGGAGATAGCGGTGGCCCTCTTGTGTGTGAACGTTCTGGGGGTACTTGGAGTGTCTTTGGGGTAACCTCCTGGGGATATGGCTGTGGTGTGAAGGACTCGCCGGGAGTTTACACAAAAGTGTCTTCATTTATACCATGGATTAAAAGTGTGACCAATTTATAATCCAAACAGGAACCGAAAAGTTTTCAGAGAAGACCAGACCAAATTGTCATTTACTTTTCAACGTCACCACTGTGCCCCTACGGTGCTGGACTCTCATTAAGTGTTATTACCTCAGGGCAACTAGGGAGTGCTACAGTGTTTCTGGTTTATTGATTGCCCTGGAACGTGTTTGCTTTTTTTCCGTCTAAATGAAAAATCCAATATGTGTAAATCTAAACTACTCTGACTTGAAGCAAGGTTATTGCTACGGATACAAGTGTCAGGTACTTTTATTGTGCGTCACAACGTACTATACAGGTCACTGGCTTGTGAGAGTGCTATGCAACAAAGAAATCTTGGATAAATACTTTTAGTCTTAAAGCATGGAATAATACCACACCAAAGGCTCAAATCAAAGCTTTTGCAGATACTAATTTAAGCAACTCTCCCCTGGTAGGGCACTTTAAATTAAATTAGGCAGAGATGTTTGAGGCAACTCGAAAGTTGTTCAAGATTATTTTTATATAATGGGGCACAGTGGGTGGCAGTATTGTGTTTTGTAAGGGAATACGGATTTGGATTAATCTATTGCCTTGTCACCAGCCAGAGTACATTAAGTGTGGATATATACATTATCCCACAACAAAAGGAATTGTTGATCAAGGGGCTAAACGTAAACCTTAAAGTACAACATCGCTTTATGAAGACATGAATTGTTTTATTTAAGGTCAAATCCATAGCCAGGGTGGATTCTACCGGCAGACTACACTGTTTAATGCAACACATCATTAATGATTGACTAAACAATTGTTTGCTTCCTCAAGCATAACCCTCGGAACATTTTTTTACAGGTATTGCATTTACAGATATTGTATTTATGTAAGAAAAGCTCTGTTTCGAAAATATGTGGATTAACTGGAATGTATGAAATATAGTCAGCACTTCAACTGAAGAAATATCATGAGTGATATTATTAACATGTATATATCAGACTATATAAGTCACTCGGTGTGGACCTTGAGAGTTAGTGGAATAATTATCATTATTTTTTCCTTTATGCTACTTCATTCTCTCTCTCTTTTTGCCTGCTCTATACCAGCTATCTGCTTCTACCTCCTGAGCTTCTACCTCCTTCATGAATCCTTTTCTGACTCCATACATCTAACCATCAACCTTATGACTCTTCACTGTGCCCTTCAGGTTATGAAATCCAGGGGTTTCTACGTTCTTTTACTTACCGTATTTGCTCCAATGGCAACTACTGGAAGATTATTCCAGGAACCTAACACTTAGAGTAAGACAGCACTTTCTCAAACAATATCTTCATTATTTACCAGGCAACTATAAATCTTGTCATCTTGCTCTGTTCTCTAGAAAAAAAAGATACCTGTTTTCCCTATGAACTTTTATGTTTAATATTTTATGTCTCTACCCCCTCTTTATATCACTGTGTGTCTACACAGTTGGAATAAACTCATATGTTTTTATATAATGGTTACAATTGAAATGGATTTTACTGGCATTCCAGTGTTTTTGTCAACTTGTTTGGTGTACATTCATTTGCAATGGAAAAGATAATAATGGTGCTAATAATACAATTGTCTGTAATTTTTTCCAGTTACCAGGATCCACAACCCTATTTTCTAAACTCATGTGTAACTAGGGTTGTAAAGGAGAAATTCATAAGTGAAAACCGTCAGCTTATCCTACATTAATCATGTATGAAATAAAGTATATCCTACCAACAGCTGTTCACTATTATTTAACCAAATCACAATATTGCATTTAATTGGTGGAATCCTCCATGGAGAAGCATGTCGGAGTAATTGTTGACCGTGGACAGTGCAGCTGAATGCGGTCTCTGGTGGCATTTGTAAACACAAACAAGATTTTATCTCATAAGAGAAGTGGATAAGTAAGTGCGTAGACTCAAAACATCATATTAACTTAGAATTAAAGCTTGTGAAAGCTCACCTTGAACAGCCAATTCAAATTTGAACACATCCCACATCATAGAAATGTAATTTGTCTAGAGACAAGCAATGTAATTAATTAGGCGAAGATTTGAAATTATTGAAGACAGGGCCTTACCCAAACAATAGTGTTTTACTTTGACAAGAAGGCACCTATAAGGGATTTATGATGGCCATATCCAAAATCTCTAGGTCAATACAAGGACTTTTTGGAATATTCACATTTTTGTCTGTTTGTATATACATTTTGGTTTTTGGCCCCAAATATTTAATTAACATGCGTTATTATTATACGTGCATGTTATATTAGCCTAGTATTGCTTGTTTTTTTATAATAAATAATAGTTTTACTTTACTAACTGGCCTAGCGGATTCATTTCGGGCTGCCTTATTTTTATTAAGCTCATAGTCACAAAAAAATGGAATTGTTGAAATACATCTATGGAGCGCAATGAAATTACATATTAATATGTGTTGAGTATGTAAATTCACAGTCTAAAGAGAAACACAAGAAGTTTACCCTAATAACTATAAATATAAAACTGAGAAATACAGTAAAGTGGATACAATAAAACAACTTTTAACAAATTAAGAAAAATAAATTTGGCAATTAAAAAAAAATATATTTTATCTAGAAGTGAAGGTTATAGCTTCACCTTGAAGACTTTTGTCTGTAGGCTAGTGGATAGGTTTATTTCTTTCTCCTATCAGCTGTTTCATTCAGGGCTATAATTTTTATTGGTAAATTTAGGGATTTTACTTTATTATAATTTTATTTTTTATTGTATCTATTCTTTTGCGGAAATACTTTACTCTCTTTTTCAGTATTCTAAATATAATATTGAAATAGATGAGAATTCCTTTGCTGAAAAACAGAATGTTCTATCAGAAGGTTAGCTTGTAAATTGAATGCATTGAATGTGTACTGGGCATATTGAGTTCATGGAACACGATCTGCTCCAATGGACCTGATTCCAATTGTCTTTTTGGATTTTTCATTTGTCTTCATTACACCTTGCACTACAACATTCACCTGCCTGCTGGAAAGATTAATAAAATGCTTACCTACTGTAGAGGATTATACCTCAATGGAGAATGGCTGAGATTTTCAAATGAAGCAAATTTTCTGGTTTAAAATTTGTTTCCTCCATAATATTTCAGACTCTATTGGTCACTCATACAGACCTTTAACTCCTGGAGCGGGGATATCACTGGTCTCCCCAGGTCAAGTTTCGGCACCAGGATTTTGAAAGTCTGCACGAGCGACTCTATTGGTCGCCAGCAGGGGGCTCGTCTGCCATCAACCAATGAAGAGCAGGTGCACTTCATTGGTTTATAACAGAGGAGGCCCCTGCCGGTGACCAATAGAGTTGCCTGTATGGACCTTTAAAATCCTGGCGCCAAAGCTGCCGTTAACCCCGTATTAACCCCTACGAAGATCCCCCCACCATGACGAACACGAAGATGTCTATAACAGTGGCACTTGATCAGGTACTCATGCTGCCCTTTTCCAGCTCTGAAATCTTTGCAAAGACAAAAACGGTGTCCCTTCATTTGGAGCTCTTGGAAGTCATGATGCTATCCATATTGATCCCCTAGAGCTACTCCTGATAACATCTACTAGGGTGGCCTACTACATAGATGTAGCATGGAGCTTGCCAGAGAAATGCTAGTGCGGTTTATCAAAGGTAACTTGCCTCACCAACAATGAACGCAGATTACAATACTCAATTCTTCAATATCCATTCTTTACCTTTAAAGTATAAAGACAGTTACTTGTGGAAAACACCATAGTGCTTTGTGCCCCCCAAAAAACCTAAACTGCTCTCCAGAAATCAATAGTGTAAAGTTACCTACGAACATTAGTTCTTTGTTTTTGTTTTACAGAGGGCCACGACTTAGGAATCTGAAAATCACAAAGACGCTTCTGTCAGGTAGTGCATCCTAAGTGGTTTCTAAAAAATATTGCCCTATAAATTAAAACCTTTAAAAGGCCACATAATGACAATGACTTATTAAATTAGATAGTTGACCTTAGTTCCTGTTTTGGCAGACATGATGGGGCCATATTTTAATCATTTTGACATTTTGTAAAAAAATATACGGTATTTTCCCTCAACTCTTTTTGCTTCCCCCATAAGATATATGGTTAATAAAAAATTTAAGTGAAAGGTGATGGATAACTACTGGTGTTTATAAAGAGCAGAAATATCTGCCCACATTTATTTATTTAATAACAGAAAACATACCCAACCTTAGATATGATTTAGAATAATCAATCACAGTACCTTGATCCCTTCTAGCCTACCTTGTCGTTGCCTCGCAGGGGTTAACGGGAGCGTGAATCTGTAGGATAGGGGAAGGAGTTAAAGGTCTCTGCAAGCGACTCTATTGGTCACCAGCAGGGCCTCCTCTGGCAGCAACCAATTGCCTGGAACCTCTGAAGGCCAAGTTCTACCGTCAGGAGTTAAAGGTCTGCATTGGTCACCGACAGGGAGCTCATTCTTTGATTGATGAAAGAGGAGAACACAAAGAGTTGGTTGGCTCCCAAGTCTAGTCAGAAGTACACTAAGCAATCAATTGGTTCAAGGTGTTAAAGTTACAAAACAATTTTATCTCAATTTACATTTGCTTTATAAGTGATGCTGGGGCATCTGATTTAATGGACTTGAAACAGCACTAAAGAATGGAAATGCGCCTATGTAAAAAGTGTTTCAGTTGTTGGCCAGTTATGCAACACAGTGCCTCATCTGGAGGATTCCCAGCTATAATTATAACATTTCACCTTTTTCAAAAAAAAAATATAAATTTCATGAACACCTAACCAGGAAACCTGAAAGATAGTTATTCTGGGTTATCCTGACACAAATTTGTTGCTCTTATGTGTTTATAGGTTTGTATAAAACTGGTAGGCTAGTGTTTATTCATATACGCCATAATAAATTATTGTAATTTTGATTAATAATTTAATTAGTAATTTAGCAACTTAGGTGCCTAATAAAATATGTAAGCCTGAGAATTTTTACTACTTAAAACCATAACTTCCTATAACAAAGGGTTGATTTTTTTTTATTAATAGTATTTAGCAAACCTAATAGATTTTTAAGTGACAGACTGAAACGCCTACTAAATTGACTTTCAACACTGTCTCTCTCAACTGTTATTTGTGGTGTAAAGTGTTTTTTTTTTATTCAGATCAATTTAAATCTCATTAGCTTGCTTCAGACATGCTGCCAAAGCAACATTTGTGTTGGTTCTAAGTAATGTGAAATCTATTTAAGTTTAAAACTTGTCATTCAGCATAACATTCAGCACTTAACATTTTTCTTTAAATTGGTTTCTTTGCCATGAACTCAAACTAATGAACCCACCAAGGTGTATTAAATGATATCAAATTGACTATGCAAGTAAAAGCTTCTGAACTCATATTTAGGCAATTTTTTCTTCAACAAAATATATTGGCCTTTTCTTAACCCAAACTGAGAATCTTGAAGGTTTTCAGTGTTCCAAACTATAGACTCCACTGTAGTTTGCAATGCAATAGTCTGATACAAAATGCATGATGTTAATCTACATTCATAAATGAATGCTCTTAATATACCTCAGGGGGATAAACGGGTATAGAAATCGATCAAAGATCAATATTGAGGCATTCAGTAACACCAAAAACTATTGGAGGGGACCTTTCTGATCAGTCCTTGGAGCGGATATTCAATACGGAGGTGGCCAACTGCTTTAAAAGAGGTTAGAAGGCAATCAACAATCACCTCCTAAAGCTCAAATGCTGTTGTTGAAATAGGACATGGACGCAGGATGACCAGATGTCAAAATTCCCAAAACATGTTTACTTCTCAAATGTGGCCTTTTAGCCCCCAAACCCAACAAACCTATGTATGGGTGGGATCCCTTTACTCGGGAGATGTTGATAAATACTAGACTTGGGTGCCGGCTAAGTCTTCGTGTTCCACGAATATTCGCCCGTTCTCATTGTTTCATGTGAATATTTGTGAACGTTCTTCGCGTTCATTTTTTTTTTTTTTTGCAGGGGTTAATGCAGCAAAAATACACAGCAGCTTTGGCACCAGGATATTAGAAGTCCGTAAGAGCGACCCTATTGGTCGCCGGCAGGGGGCCCCTCTGCCATCAGCCAATGAAAGGCAGCTGGTCTTCATTGGTTGATGCCAGACAAGCCCCTTGTGGGGCAAAATAGAGTTGCTCTTACAGACCTTTAACTCATGAAGCTGAAAGCATTAGTCTCTTCATGCCAAGTTGCTCCGAGCTGTACCTTGCCCTGCGCTTTGCAAAGGGAACTGAAATCCTATTCCTCTGAGGCCAAGTTGTCTAAGACTCAGACAACCTTTCTGAGCAACTTGGCTTGGGAGGAATGAGGATTTCAGTCTGACAAAGGGCAGGGCAAGGTACACCACGGAGGAACTTGGCCTGGGTAGACCATTGGTCTCCCTGCTCAGGAGTTAAAATACCGTACGAACGACTCAGGTGGTCGCCAGCAACCATTGGTTGATGCAAGAGGAGCTCTCTGCCAATAGAGTCGCACACACAGACCTTTAACTTCTGATGGAGAAACTTGGCCTGGGGGTTTCTGGAGTTAAAGGTCTATACAAGCAACTCTAGTGGTTACCAACAGGGGCCTCCACCGGCATCAACCAATAAAGGGCTGCCCTTCATTGGTTGATGCCAGAGGAGCTCAATGCCAGCGACCAACAGAGTCACTAATATGGACCTTTAACTCCCGACGATGCAACTTGGTCTGGGGAGGCTCCAAGAGTTAAAGATCCGTACGAGCAACTCAATTGGTAGCTCTTCTGGTGTTTACAGGCCGCCATATTAGTTAATTCCGTGTTTGGTTTGAACAATGAAAGCGCACCATTCCTGTTTGTTTTCATAGACTCCCAAACACACATTCGTAGTTTGGCAGTAACCAATACCAGGAGCTAAAAATTCATAGACCACAAAAAAATCCACAAACATCAACAGCCGGTGATGGAATTAGAGAAATTAGCATTTGAAGTAGCCTGAGGCATCTAGTTTTCAAAATGAAATTGCAATGCGCTATTTGTACTTCTTGCACTATAAACGTGCAAAAAAACATGTTCAGTGTTTCTAAACTCAGGACAATTCTATGTATTTAGTTGTTTTTCATTGAGGAAAAGATTTTTCAAATAAGTCCGCAAATTTCCTTTCAACTTTTTTGTATAGTGGAATAGATATGATCAAAATAACTATCTGAAAGGAAGCCTAACTTGTCATGTAAAAAATACAAAACAAAAAAGTGGGTAGCTGTAGTTTTTGTATTTACTATAAACAGAAACCACCACAAAAGTGTTAACAGCCATTGTCACAAAGGGTTACAGAAAAAAAAGTGTTCTTAAGGGATTAGGATACTTGTTTTCAGGCAGGAATACACATCATTCCCAACCTGTTTGCAGCTTTTGACATGCTCCTGACATCACTATGCAAACAGAATTTATTACCCTGTGTCTTTCTCTGACTGTATAAAATGCATCTCAGCTTCAAATGTACAATATGCCTGAAGAGACAGTCAGAAAAGGATGCAATCTAATGGAAGTTGGTTGCCAAGATAGATATATTATATATTTATATATTACACACAGGTATATTTAATGAATTGCTCCTAAAACATTTGAATACAAGCCACTAGTCTATTTTGACAATTGTTAGTCTTACATTTTTCCCTTTGCTACATTTTGTTTTATCCTACATGCATACATTTAACTTTGTGTATGGAATAAAAGTACAGTCACACATTTGTTACAAAACATTTATTTACACAGCAACGTTACAACAGAAATCAATGAAAACAGCTGACACAAAATTGACAAACATTTACACATTAAGACATACTAGTAGAGAAAATTAGTTTCCTGTAGGAGGAAGTAAAGATTGAGAAGATTCCCTAGAACTGAACCCTGAGGAACACCAGGCAGCGATAGGGGAAAGGAACATGTTCCAGAGAAGAAAACAAAGAGTAGGTAGGGAGGTACAGTTTGAACAGGGGTGTGCCATGTCACAGATGGCATGAGAATGAATGGTTTGCAGGAGTGGTTAACAGGGTCAAAAGCTGAAGAGCTTCAAGAGGATAAAAAAAAGTGATGTGACCTGTCTCAGTAGTGTTGTGGACATAAAACCAGGAACGCACAGAGAAAAGAAAAGTAGTAGACAAACGTTCCAGTAGTTTAGAAGTCCGATGGAGAAGGGAAACAGGATGGTCGTTTTATGGGGGATATGTGGAATTTCAGGAAGGCTTCTTTAAAATGTGAGATGAAAGCATGTTTGAAGAAGGGATGGGAATACAACAGCGGAAAGAGGTTAAAAATGTGGGTTACTCTGGGAATAAGGGCAAGAAAAGAAGATCTGAGGGAATAGTTTCATGTTGTGCAGGTGGTGAGGTGAAACAAGATTTTTTTTTTTCATGTTTCGGGACTGGTTTCCAATAGTTACATAAATGCAGCTTTTATATCAATAGATGCAGATATCAACCAGGTAGTCAGTGAAGCAATCCCTGTAAAAAAGTTTAGAAAAAAAAAATTAAAATTAAAATGGGAACTGTACACACTTGTCATTAAAATTATGTGCAGTCTTTCCCTTTCTTCTTTCCTTATTAAACTCCCCCTATTCTTTTCCTCTCCCCTCAACCCAGCAGCCCTCCCTACTCCTCACATAGTAGATGCCTGGAAATAGATGCACTACCTCACTGTAAAGTAGAATTTCCAGCACCTATATTGCTACAGACAGCTGAAAATCTATTAAATCTTATGACAGCAATAGCATTCCACAATCTCACCCTTTCAAAAACTGGTAAATGGTTGAGCACAAGGAACGTGCTCTCTATGCAAGGCTACAAGTAGCTTCAATCTTAGCCATTGTAAAGGTTCCATGGTGACACACACACACACACACACACACACTTTGCAATAAGGTATTGCCAAATATGACTGCTTATCTATGATTGGCAATGTAAAAGGCAGGCAGATAAGATGAATAAGTGCTAATACAATTGTTGATTGCTTCCCTGTGATCTGCACACCATAACTGGTAGCAGGCATAGTAGGAACCAAAACATTTTTATTCCATGGCTAGGAAGGGAATTCTACCACGTGAGGCAGGTCCCATGGACTCATGGAATGATCAGCATAACCACATAGATGGCTGGTAAGTGTTTAAACACATTTCTAAAGACTGGCCTGGCAATACGAGCAAGACCAGTACATGCAAGACATAAAAAGCTATGGTACTGCATAGCTGCAATTTCTCCTAAGCCTGCTGCCTACTAAAACCACTCTGAAATTATAAAAGCGCACAAAAAATATTTTGCAGGAATTTTTCCACAAGTGAATGGTGGAAAAGTCATACTCATGAGACTGTTTGGCACCTTATGCTATTAACCAATAGTTACATTTATATATCAAAAGCCATGTGCTTTGCTCACATAATTTAATGTACCTTAAATTCTTTGAATTACCTAGCGGAGATGTAGTAAAATTCTTTTAACCTCTGCCAGATTGCCTGAGGATACTAAAAATCTGTACATAAACACATCTTCTGCAATGTCTTCCAGGAAAACTTCACTAGATGCTTTGTCCATTTTCTTTTAAAGTCCGTGCGCCATCAGCTTACTTTTAACTTTAGTCCCCATTTCCTATCAAAACAGATCAAATAATAGACACATTAAATTAAAGAGACAAATTACCTTGTCAGATTCAAGCTAACATCAGATAACTGTCACTTGCATTTTAATAACTGTAACCAACTTTGTTGAGATAGCTACATTAAAATGAAGTATATACTTTTCCATGACTAGGAAGGGGAAATGCCACTCCAGACAAGCCCCATGGAATCATGGTGGTTATCCTTCATTACTACAAACGAGATGCTGCATTTACCTGTTTTGTGCTGGAGTAGCCTGCATGGTAACCAGTGCAGCCAGGATGCCCTAATCACAGGGATAAGAGAAGCATACATTTAAAATACAGCAATACCGGCGACTTACAAAGATACCCAAGAAGACGAGCTAATGCCTGCTGTTTCCAGCTTGAGTGCATACTTGAATCCAGTGAGTTTTACTGTATACCTTAAGTTAATGAAGTTATAAAATGACACATCTGTCCCAACACCCGCTGCCTCCACTGGAACTGCCATTCTATTCAATGGGAGCTGAACTCTTATGGGAACCAACTGGAGCAGCATCAACTTCAAGCTTTCAGTTTGCACTCTTATATAGAGCACTGGTCTGTACATGCATACGTACACACATACATGTTCATATTAATACTTGGATTCAGCAGAGGCACTCAGATGAAGAGATTGAACTATAGCCTATCTACATCAACTTGCATGCAGTAAAGTGCTTTGTCCAACATGGGCCCCCAACCTGCATTACAAGTAAAAACACAGTTTGGGGAATTAGACAGGTCCCTTAATATTCTCCAGATTCGAAAGCTTTAATGTTGCTTGCTTTCCTACAGCCCGCAAAGCTCAAACGGCAGCAGGTATATTGTAAAGCAAGACATTTCTATACCATGGCTAGGAAGGGAGTCTGCCACATGGAAACAGCCCCCATGGTCTCATGGAAAACTGCACGGTAACATTCATGGAGGCCAGAATATGCACTTGATGGACAACCTACAATATCACACACTAGACACACACAATGTTGCCTTTGTTTTCAGATGTGTGTTAAACAAACACACAGCCATCTGTGTTGTGCGTATGCATAGAACAAACCCAACACTTAAAGCTACATCCTAGAAACTAAAAAGAAGAAAGTTCTGCTATATTTACGACAGGCCATATGCCAAATATTTATGTGCCATTTAAAGCCATAGGTTTACCTGTGAGGATTAATGGAATACACGGGATTTTTAGCGGCAATTACAAAGAACCCCCCCCCTTTAACGGCACTTGAGTTATACAATGCACTCTATGACCTTTAAGGCAGGGTTGAGGTTAAGAGCAGCTACTTTAATTCCACCCAAGTTGAAGTGAAATAAGGGGAATAACCAGAATATTCCTCTCAGCGTTATTTCTTACCATAGAAGTACTTACAACCCGTACTAATCGCCTGCTGCTTCCTGAACATACCGACCGAACGCTCGCACATGGCAGGCGCCGACGGACGATCATAGTGATGACGCGACGTCACTTCCTGCTCTAAAAGGACGCCTAAAGACAGTGTGACTAGACTGACCAATCGCCAGCGAGCACTGGGCGTCCAATCAAATCGGGATCGTTTCCCTCATTCAATATTTCGCTAACGCTGCGTATGGGATGCTCGTGCTTTGTAACCTTTTCGGGTGACAAATTTACATGCAACAGTAAGGGACGGTCCTCGGAGAAAGTGTTTATGCCACTACATGTTTTTGCCTACATAAAGGAAAACAAATGAACACTTCATATAAAATCAGGTTTATATCGGTTAACGTAGATCGCACTTGGAAAAGCGAAGTAGTAGAATTAGAAGTTTATTAAAAAAAATATCTTTATTTGTGTTTCCCAAGTACTTCAACGAAGGCTTCTCTATCCGTGAAGAATACGATTCAGAAAATAGCTGCAATAGCACCAAACCGCCTCTTGGTGGCAGTATACAACTTTCCACCACTGACTGTCTACATTACTATTTCTATGAAAATTGGGTTTGAGACAATGCTTTCACCCCACATTTATGCAGAAAAGACATTCGCTCTCTGAGAAAAATGTATAAAGTAATTCAGCCAGAAATTATAACATCTGCCACTGATACAACTCCCACATCCATCTAGGGCAATTACTGCACCCACTCCCCCAATGCTCCGCCCTCGGTGAACAACCCGTGTATTTAGCATAATTTATGGTGCATTTTATATCACCAGATTTGCCAACTCACTTGCAATTGCACCCGCAGGACTTGCCAATTTCCACCCACAGGATTTGGCATTTCGCATACACCTTATACTGACACAATGTGGTCACTCCCCCCCAGTTTAATACTGTATATTGACACACGCTCACTCTAACACCATACACTTAAACACCACACCGTACGGAAACACACGCTCGATCTAACACCATACACTAACACTAAACCTAGATGAAAACTGTACACTGACACACCTCAAAAGCACACACATGAAAACTGTACACTCGCGCACAGTTTAACATTGTACACATTGTATACTGAACCCCCACCCTCACTCACTCTAACACCCTAGTTTTGGATTGTAACACACATTGTAGCACTGTGCACTGACACTCTCCTCACTAACACACTATATGCTGACACACACAGTTTAACCCTGTACACTGACACATATTGTACACTGTTATCAACACACGTGCTTTATTCTAACCCTATATATTGATACACACATTTTACCCCTGTATACTGACAGTCAGACACGCTCATTTTAATCAAGGATAGGCACAGACATATACAGGGTCCAGGTGGTCTCTCGTGCAGGGGAGCAGGGGAGCTGAGACGCAGTTGGCTATCTCATGGATATTAGGAAAACTAAAGGGAACATTGATTTTACTCCACCCCCTAATTAGATGGAAATGAGTGTCCTGAAGCTTGGAGTGATATTAGAACCCTCAGTTTGTGAACGATCATTGCCGGTAAGAGTGTCTCAGTAGTTTACTAGCGGTTTGATTATATTTGAACCTCTGGTATTGACTTCTGCTTGTTTCCCGACTTCCACAGTTTGCCGCCTACCCTGAATTGAATCTTTTGCCTGTATATTGTATATTTCATATTTGGTTCTGACTTTGGTCTGCCTCCTGACCACCAGTTGGTTCTGGTTCTACTGCTGTGTGCCAGTGTACCTTCTCTGCCCTTGAGGCGCCTTTGTATATCATTCTACTCCATCGGTAGTGGTGTCTCCTGTCGGCCTCTACTGCATTGAGTATCCTCTTCCAGATCTGCCTGAGAGCTACATATACATTGCTCTTACACATGCCTGCCCATACACACACACATATACTCTGCTCATATATACACATATATACATTGCCCTTACAGAAATTACACAGACAGGGTGTTTGGGGACATAAATGGCACAGACAGAGTGTTTGGGGGGCAGAAATTGCACAGGTAGGTTGTTTGGGGGCATAATTGGCACAGGCAGGTTTTATGGGGTAATGATTTCACAAGCAGGCTCACTTAACTGTTTGGGGACACAATGGCACTGTGGGACACACTGCTTGTGAAGTTGGGAGTCTGTTCCCCAGGTACTTATTTGGGCCTTTTAACACTTTTGGTTCTTAATGCCAATAATAATATGGTATTCTGTTATTATCATAGGAACAACCATATGGTTGGCAAATAGTGTGAATCAGATAGGTATGTTTAGGGGGTGTGGCTTGCGGGCACGAACGTTTGACCACACAATGAAATATATAGGGCTGGTGTCCAAATATTTCAAGGACTGCTTTAATTCCCTGTCTGGCCCTGGTGTTACCTATAGTTGAGTGCTGCCTTTCCTAGTCCGATTTCAGACACTAAGGGGCTAGCCTGAGATGACATCAGAAGTGCCATATGTGAAGCTAGTGTATTGCTGCAAATGCATTTTCGTGATAACACATGGCTTGTGTAAGGACTTTTGACGCCATTTGCGCCTTATTATTTATATGTTGTGTGATAATATTTACATGGATATGTTGCATCCTGTGATGCAATCAGGAACCATTTTCTGTTTGCCAAGAGGGTTCCAGGTCATCAGAACTAGCTTCCCAAATCCATCCTGAATGATGCAGTTTTTGGTACTGAATATTTCCATAGGAGGTCTCCATTGTGTCAAGGGGGACGCAGGATTTTGGCTCATATGCACTGCTTTTCTACTTATAATTCACTGGTCATTCATTAAACCTTGGTAAGTTCTGGAACAGACAAAAATAACTAATGCTAGTAAGGTTTACCTGATATGCCTTAATTTATTAGTGGTTATTTTTCCTCCGCCATGCATTTCCCATTTATCATTAAACACATATTCACTTTTTCACCTAGCATGCAGAACTACTTTCCCTCTGTGTCTGCCTGGGAATATATACACCAGATTTGCCACATGTACAACAAATTGCACAACCCAATTAACTTATTTCAGATGTCAGCACCTCAGGGAATCAGAGAGAACGTTCTGAATGCTAATCACAGACAATGACAGGATGACAACACAGTGAACTTCACATACCGACACCTACGAGTAGAATAACATTATTACCAGAACTCATTTGGGAGAAGGATGAACAGAGACCTTATACCCAGTATATTGTTATAAGGAGCAACACAATATCTTGTCATTGTGACCTGCCATTTTTTGTGATTTTACACACTTTAATGAATCAAGCTATTTTTGGCTGTTTCTCTGCATATTGCGTCATTTAGGGCTGTAGAACACCGTGACACAATCAAACCTAAAAAATAAAAATAAAATTCTGAGCTTTTAGAAAAGAGTAATATCAGGGAACAAATGGCATACGGGTGTTGTGTCCAATAAGGGCTGTTCTTTCTAAAATGGAACAGAGATAAGAACAGCATAAGATATTTTGACATATCTGTATTCATGTAGGTGAAAGAGTTCGGGAGGTTGCTAGAAAGTGGGTCACATTTAAATTTCAGCAACAATTGGTGGCCCTACATACGTTGATGTATATGTCTGAAGATAGAGGATAATTCTTCTGGCATTAATTGGCGTATAGACAGTTATGAGGCTTTGCATGCCTGGTCAAGTTTTTTATTTCTCACATATAACTTAGAAGTGTTGGATATTAATTTGTGACTTGTTCTCCCTCACTGAAATGTCACTTTACACAAAGTTTCTAGGTATGGTATCAATGCAAAATGTTTCATGTTGTCTATGTTGTCTATGTTTCTGTGTAGAACATAAACCATATACGTTTTTAATATATTTGAGCAGAAGTTGCAAGTTCTTCATCTTCTGCATTATTATTATTATTATCTTTTATTTATATAGCGCCAACAATTTACACAGCGCTTAATACAATACATATAGTCAAGGGGTATAACAAGATGAGAATTGACAGACTAAGCCAACCTGATACATTAGGTGGAGAGAGCCCTGCTCGCAAGCTTACAATCTTCTGTAGGGCATTTTGAAGAGTTCCTGATATTTCAGGGAATGTTAGTAATTATACTTAAATACACCACTGCTTAAACAATTATCTTAAGGAATTAAAGACTTTATTTCTCAGTATTACTTATTGAGTGTGTACCATTACTAATCTAATATAGTCACGTGTACTGTAAAGTTAATATAGAAGACGCTGAATTAAAAGGAACTTGATTACCTTCCATTGGTATATTTGAATCTGCAAAAAGGCTAAATGTTTATGAATATTATTAAACTTTTGTGATTATATTACAAGCCATCTTAGAGCTGCCATTTGGAATTCTGTAACACAGAGCAGTAATCCTAACAGAGAAAGGCCTGTATCATATAGCACAAAGCAGAGAGATATAGTCTTAAACACAAAAGTCACAGAGACATCCTTCAGCACTGACAGTTTACTGATAAAAGCGTCAGGCAGGTATGGCAGCGATGTCTTTCTTTCATCCAAAAGCACAGATGGTATATTTTAACGCTTGTTGGAACTTAACCTTTAAATTCCCTAGCATGCCATTGGTCCAGTGGCTCTCTACTATAGTCAGAAAACGGTAAGATGATGCCCTGCCAGCACTCTACTATTGTTCATTATATGCATTCGTTCTGTAAGCCCTAGCCAAAAGAACTAAACATATGCAATTTCACGCTCGTTAGTTTTCGCCCTATCGCAGGTGAGGCATTTCAGAAAAAGAACTGAAGCCCTGGAAATCATCTGGCGGTTCCCTTTCCTTTATGGTTCCGAATAATGAAACATTAAATTCAAATGAGTGCCTGCTTTGTCCTAGTTTGAAATTCAAAGGCATGGCGTTCGCTTCCATAAGCACCATATTGCATTTCATTTGGTACTTTTCTAAGTACACTTACTACAATAATGAAAATGGCAGGTTTCCTGCAGGCCGTTACATATTCAAATTATGAGCCATGCCTTTAGGATCTGTGGAAGTGGAACAGTGCATGCGAACACCGGAATTAAGGCTCTTGTGATATGGTAATCAATAACTCTTGCTGATTCCATCGGTGTATTATCACAATGCAAAATGCTGTTGGACAATACAATTAAGCAGTCAGTGCAGAAATGGAATCCTGTGTGTTATTTAGTATGGGAGATGTAGACGTCATGAGATAAAAGAGGTTTCCTATGCAGTCATGCTTAATATTTTTCTCATTGAGTCTAAAATCCTAAACTACAGTGTGGTTTAAGTAGGTTAACACTGACAAAAACCTGGATTTATTTAAGTAATAACAAATTATGGGATCTAAAACATGGTACTGTGCTGTTTTCCAGTAGACACAATTGCCAGATTTATGTTTTTTTTAAGGAAATTGCCCATTACAAAGTATCACTTGTCCTAATCCCTATACCTGTATACAACATATCTATTATGTGTTTTTCTACATTTGACATGGATACCACAAGGCTACAAACAATCTCATATATCAGAGGCGTGTGTAAAGCCTTATGAAAGGGACAATTTGCTGTCCCTGAAAGCCTCACCACAGCGGATTGCATATAAAAGAACTTTGTGAATACTTGAATATGCGTTTGTTGAAAGTAAAGAAAAGATTTACCTTAAGTAAGCTCTGCAGCTCCCCGTCTTCTCTGTGGTCTGAAGATTGGCGCTGCTGATTGGCATGTGGCATAATGGAGGCCCTGTCCAGCGGGACGTCACGTAACATGACCCTACTGTGGACCTACTCAGTAAAACAAGGCTGCTTGCACTGCCTGAAATTAAAGAGGTGGCAGAGGTAAGCTGGGGACAGAGGGAGGAAGTAAGTAAGTAAGTGAAAGAGAAGGTGTAGAGGGGAGTGTGTGAAAGAGAGGATAAAAAGGGAGTGTGAGCATGAGTGTAAGTGCGTGTGAGCAGGAATGACTTTGCACAAAAGTGTGAATGTTTGTGCATAGGTGTGTGTGAGGATGAATGTGTGAGAGGAAGTGCATGCTAGCATGTGTGTGTAAGTGTGTGTTAGCTTGGGGGTGTGTGTTTTAGCATGAATATGTATGCATGTATGTAGGAACATAAGTGTGTGTGAGAGGCAGTGTGTGTGTGTGTGCTTGCATGAGTGTGTGCCTTAGCATGAATGTGTATGCCTTAGTGTGTGCTAGAGGGAGTGTGTGTATGAGCATAGTGTGTAGGTATGTTATTGATAAAGTGAGTTAATGCATGTATGTGTGTGTGTGTGTTAGCTTGTATATGTGTGTTAGCATGAGTTTGTATAAGTGTGAGAGTGTGTGTAAATATGTGTGCCAGGGCATATGTTAGTTATCAAATGCATCAAGGGGCTGATGGGACCACTTGGCTTTACATGCCAGAAAGTGCCTAGTATGAGGACCATAAGGGAGCATAAATCTGTCACCGGACTGTCTCATCCTGAGCAAATAAAGGTAGGTGTGTGTCTGTGTAAATAAGTATGTTACTGTATTTGTGTATGTTAGTATGTGTGTATAATTATGTTAATGTGTATGTGTAAGTATGCTAGTGTGTGTTTTATTATGTTAGTGTGTGTACACACTGTATGTATGTGTGAGTATGTTGAGTATGTATGTGTGAGCATCATGGGTGTGTTGGTCCAGGGGACAGGGGGGCAATTGCAATTGCAAAGAAGGGCTCTGGGAAAGGATGTCAGGTGGGAAGAATGATATGAGTAATGTGTGATAGATGTGAGGTGTGATAGGTTGTAATAGGTATAAGGAGTAATGTGTTATAGGTGTAAGGAAGTGAGGAGTAATGTGGGAGTGATGTGTTATGTGTGATAGGTGAGTGATTGTTACGGGAATGATTTGTGATAGGGAATGAGGTGTGATATGTGATAGGTGTGAGGGAGTGATGTGTAATATGTAAAAGGTGTGAAGGAGGTGAGATGTGATGATTGAGTGATGCTGTTTTAGTGAGTGCCTGTCTGTGTGCGTATTTTAGTTACCGGGTGGCGGACGACTCATCCTTATCTGCACGGCGCATGGGCCGGAAGGTGTCAGCCCTCCCCTGGTTAATATGTTACTGTGTGTGTATGTGTAAATACATATGTTTGTATGTATGTGTCTGTAAAAAAATTACTGTGTGTGCATGTTAGTGAGGTTGGTGTGTCTATAAATATGTTACTGTGTGTTTAGGAGAAGCTTGGGGGGCCCAACTTTTTGTCTTGCAGAGGGCACATGCATTTTTTATTATGCCACTGCAGGTCACCTGAACATAAAATAGGCAATGGGGCAACTGCATAACCCCCCAATACACATTTACAAGTGGAAACCCCATTTAAATTTAAAGTGTCCTCTCAACTATCATATGCATATGATAGCTGGAGTGTCCCTTTCATCAAAACAGGACGCACGTACCAATTTCCCACCTTGCCTGCCAGTGGGATTCTAGTGCAAATTGTGTCTCAGCTGTCATAGCTGGTTATTAAAGGTTTTTTATATAGTTTTCTAGACATTTTCTATGGCATATAGCAATTTTAACCAGGAGCACTTATAAAAACACATATTTGTTGTCAGGAATTAACTTCCAAAGGCATGTGCCTAGTGTGCCTTAATGTGTTATGTGGCACCAAGCAAACTCCTATGTTTTTCAAAATCACAGTTTTTTTAATAGTCGATACTTGTATTAAATATAAAATTCATACAATGACACGATATATCACAGTGATCTGGATAATAACCTTAACTCAAGGTAAGATTATACATTTAAATATGTAGAAATCTCTAATAAAGAGTAAAAAAAAATACAAAAACTTTAAATATGTGACATTCACGCTACTGCGTAACTTTGGCACAAAGAAAACACCTTTAAAATCATATTTGCATAGCACAGCATTCTATAGACAGTTTGAATAGACTACAAAAATGACACGTCTTTATGTGGTGTTATCTTACCGAACCATTCCGTTCATAGCTCCATAAATGAAATGCCTCCTTTTAATGAGCATGCATTCAAATTCTCAAGCTTTTCAGCTTGGAATTCAGCAACACATTATATTCTCAAATGACTCATTTTGAAAGTTTATTTTTAGTATAATTCAACTACAACCAATCATTATATATCTTTTTTTTTCACTAAATCAATTTTCTTGTCCATTCATTGTGCTGGGTCTGCAGTCAATGAGCCTTTTGTTTTGTGACATATTTAAGACCTACATCCTATCCTAAGACCTAAAGTTTATATTTTTTCTGATTTATTTTTGTATCTAATTAAGAACACTATATAAAAGTTGATTTCCAAGTGAATACCAACTCGGATGTGTGCTGTATCTATACATATGGAAACGCTTACCTAATATTTTAAGTGTGGATGTTTTTAATTCTCTTATCCTTAGGCAAATTATTTCCCTGGGGTATATTACAAAAAAAATCCCAGCCGATTAAAGCATGCACCAGTGTTGCTCCATTTAGGAAAAACAGCCATGAGCTTTATTCACTAAAGTAAAGTATTTGCCTGAAAGCTACATTATTAAGGGACACATCTTTTTGTGAAGGGTTTAGCTGACCCTGTATAGTACTAAATACAATCTATAAGAATTCTTGAACTCAGTAATTCTCAGCTATGCATTCTGGTAGGGCTGAAGCTTCATAATTCAGTCAGTGAACTGCAACTTCAGCTTTACTGCAAACTCACCCGAAACCTACTGTGGTTTTGTGACAGCTAAAATATTGGCAGTACACAAGGTTCTACCAACACAAGCTATGTAAACATTTGTTAAACTGATACGCACAATTAAAATCAGTTAACAACCAGTAGTAACACACACGCAATCACAGGAGTCTCAGACGATGTAGGTAACATATTTATTAACATAAAAAATTGACTTGTCAGTTTGAATGACCAAGCTACTTGACTTTTGAAGGTTTTATACGACCAAATTTATTTTCTTGTAACATGTTTATTCAGCAACCAAACACTATGCAATACAGAATTCAACACACTTCAAAGTAAAAGGCCAGATTCAGACAATGCCATAATCCACATGCCAGCACATGGAAAACAAATCCTCAACAGCGGCTGTCGAAATGCGTGGGGGCAAAAGGAATAAAGATATTGCCTCATTCAGGAACAAACTCCGGTTCTTGTAATGTATTTGTATCTTAACAGCACATTGAACATAGGCTTGTTTGGAACCCTTCCTCGAAGAAGTCTATTTAAAATCCAAGGATGAGGAACTGACTGGCCGTTGGTTACCTGACATCCCCAAAAGATACTCACAGGGTTTGTTCTTAGTGCTATCTGGCTTTTTGCAGTTCTTGCCTTAGCCAAGAAGGAAGAGGTTGGCCAAGCCGGTGTAAAAGTTTGGATAATTCCACGTTATGATCTCTGTAGTAGGTTGACAGAAATGCTCTGCACTGGGGGAAAAATGGAGCATAGATGCCAGTCACTTAACAGGAGTTTTCATTTTATACGATCCATTTCGATAAAACATTGACATAGCTCTGTAGCATGTTAGGTAAACCAACATTATCAGATCCTTATTGAAAAAATACAAAATAGAAACATTTGAAAGGTTTTCAGTTGCCGTGACAACAACAACTTGCCTACTTTCGTATCACAAGACAATACAGAATTCACTGAATAAATGACTATTTCACATGATTAAATAATCAAATCTGATAAGGTTTTAGGTGTTCTAAAGAGTGATGTTAAATTCAGCACAGTTGGCAGATTAGCTCTCTTATTTATGCAAGATAATCCTTTAAACAATGTAACGACGGTCGGCCAACATAAATCCTCAAACTGCTTATTTTTAACGTTGGAGCTATGCAACAATGTTTTTATATTTCTGCAAGAGTTTATTAAAACCTCACTTCATCAGTTCCATAATAAATGAATGCCTAGGGTAGGGTATGCTTATTTTCAGAAGAGGGAATTACTTAGTATGTGGCATTATAATTAAACCAATGTCTAGACTTCCAAGCCCATGGGTGAAATTACATGGGGAAGACACATCACGTTTAAGGCATTTTGTCATCTGCTGGCTCTTTCCATTTTCTAATTATAAGAAAACATAGGACGTGGTTAAGCCTGCATTTAGAAATGTGTCTCCATAATGGCCAGTTCAACAGTAATTAGAGATTAAGCTACATTTAAACATTTGGTTTTCAAGATTAGTTCTTGAAAGATATTTGCAAAAAAGGGACAAAGTTTGTAGTTAATGTTCTGTTCCCTTAACATGTCGTGAAGTCCCTCGTGGGTAAGCTTGCAAATGTGGCCATTCTATTTCTTCCCAGCTTTTTTTCCAATCTCACCAGCATAATTGTCTTTATCTGTTTCACTAAGTCATCTAGCTTGTTATCCTTCTAGTTTTTGCTTACTGCACTACTACTTAGACTTTAACTACATTGTTTCTTTGCACTCATCTTTTGGCTTTTCTTCAGCCCTTATAACATCCATCTCCTTTTATTCCACACTTTCCTCAAGCTGTATTTGCCTTAGGTGTTGTCTAAGTCTGACCGAGGACATCTCCCCCAGCTGCTCCCTCCATGGCTACCGTCTTCATTGGAAAGTGCTGGGATATGATGTCATATGGCGTCGCTCTATGACTTTAAGGGATGTAGTGCCTTTTAAAGCAATCTATGGACGCTGTGCTTGGTTGGGATAGAAACAATAGTATAAATGGACCGTTTGGGGACATCAAAGATCTCTCTGGTAACCTCCCCATTGAGAAGCGGCACAATAGGAGGACTGATCGGCCAAGAGGGTGATTGCTGCCTCTGGCCATTAACAATCTTCTCTCTCCTGCAGCTGTCCAAACATGGAATAAAGCTGCAACCATGTATCCATTTTTAACTTCCCCAACCACTACCCCCTCTCCCATTCTTATACTGATTGCTCATATTGTTGAACACCAGCAGATAATGAAGGATAGATGCGGTAAGTATAACAACCTGTATTATTCCGAAATAGACAGTTTTTTTTTAATTTAATGCAGACTTGACACAAATTGGTCTAAAGTTTTTTTACCATATTTGCTTCTTTTAGAAAAGCCTCACCTCTGAATCCATGGGTGGGTATTTTCTACCCTTGCTCTTTCCCAGACATTTTGTTTTTCCTTCTTCCAGTAGCTGGCACCAAAATCCTTTATGTGAATCAAACCTAAATATATAAATATATATTCAATAATATAGACGTCATTAAACATTTTTTTAAATATAGAGTGTACATTTATTTAAACTGGTCATGACACCTTTGGGGCTTATTTTTCATTTGTTAACTTTGTAAACTTACTATACTTGTCTTTAATTTTCAACATAATAAATGGTGTAGTTGTCATACTAAGGATAGCTCAGCCCAGCTTTGTTAGCCATTGCAGTATGAAAATGGGCTTTAAAGTTTCTGTATGCATCTGGGCTTCTATCTTACGAGGGAGAGTCAGTCTGTGGCTCTCTTAGCCAGGCTATGTGATAAATATATGAAAATCAACTTTATATGGAAGCTCCATTAAGTACATTATTCAGGAACGTGAAAGCTGACTACTGTAATAGGGCTATGCTATGGGAGAAATGGATACTTAATATATGTTTTGTAGATTAGTAATTTGATACCTGAGCTCCTCTTCAACAACTCATCAATCAACACAGTTGTACACCTGGTACAAATGTGTTTTGGGACAAGATTAATTATTATTATTATTTATTGTTTTATATAGCGCCATCAAATTCCGTACCACTGTACAGTGGGTAGAGAGGACATAACAAGTAGTATGTAACATAACACATTGACTAACAGAGACAACAGGTGAGGAGGGCCCTGCTTACAGTCTAGAGGATATAAGGGTTGATAAGGGTTGAGAGAGGAGTTTTGATGTTTATGTCAGTGGTAGGCTTCCCTGAAGAGAAAGGTTTTTGGCGAGCTTTTGAAGGAGGGCAGAGTTGGTGAGAGTCGGACAGCACTGGGAAGAGAGTTGACTGCGCGAGAGAAGTCCTGTAGGCGGCATGGGAGGAGGTGATAAGTGAAGATGCAAGGAGCAGATCATTGTTGGATCTTAGAGGGCGGTTATGTGTTAATCTGCATATAACACATTCATAAATGTTAATAATAATAAACTAAGTTGAAAGATGAAAGAATCTCACGTTAATGCTTCTGAGTAGTTGTAATGTAGCGACACCCCCAGAAACTTTTGAACTTCATCCATCACATTGGCTGGGTCTATTCGTAGCTGCTGTCCATCAACAATAAGAACCTACAAAGTCAATTAAGAAAAAAACTCAAATGAAAAGAATTTGAGAGTACATAATATTCCAAGAGATATATTACAGATATCTATCTATTTATGAATATACATACCGGTGAGTCCTGATGAAAGTCAGCAATGACTGAAACGTCGACTTGACTTTGTTTGAATAAAGGGAAGTTGTTAACTTAAAGACCTGGAGTGCTGACCATCCTTTGAGAGTGCTTATATATATATATATATATATATATATATATATAAACTGTATTTAATCAATATATAGTATTTGGTTTTGATCCTATACCACAGTATGAGATATATCTAATAGAATAAATACTACTGAAATATATTGGCTTTTCATTTAGCATTTATATTTATGATATTTTCATTTATTTATTGGTCCATAGTACAATTTGTCAGATTATAATTTAAATAGTCGGTGTAACAATGACTTTAACAAACTATATTAATATTTCGATAAAATGTCTTGTACTTATGCTTCAGAATATGTTGGCTTATCATAATAATAGTAATTAAATAGTAATAGAAATGTACAGAGAGTACATTCAGAACAGTCATTATAAACCATAGTACCCATTTTCATATAAATAAAAACCCATAGTACTTATTGGAAACCAAAAAAAATGCATATCTAGGCTTGGAACATATTATGTAGCTGTCAGTTTTGCTTTTTTTTTTAACACATATCCACATGTAAGCACTTTTTTTAGCAATATTTATTTGTTTGGAGTTGCCAGCAGCATACTGCCACTAGCATAAAAAAGCATCACCCAGGATGCTGTCTTGTTGGTTTGTACCATCTGTCTCAAGAAAGGAGTAAAGATAATGTATTACCCACTAGCATGGTTTCTGACATTCTGTTCACAAATAGATATTTCTAGCACCTTGTTATTTTGAAACATTTTCTTGTGATATTAGATGCCAGAAATCCATCATTTAAGGTATTATGCAAATCTGCAGCTAGATTTTTGAATTAGATTGTATAGTTCGAAATAACAACATATAGAAAAAAATTAAAACTAGGAGAAGAAATTATTTAGTTTCTGCTATTTGCTCTTTCTGGTAATACCTAGCAATCAGGAGACATTTTGAGTTGACTGTGCAAATGATAAGCAGTGTAAATACAAGGTCGCCAAGATTCAGAGTATTTAAGGAAAAAATCCGCTAAAAATAAAGAATATTGTTGCACTTATTACCAATATTTGTTACCTGTCAGGGCCCCTTAAAGTGATACTTACCATAAAAATATAACCCCCTCTATTAGATAATAAAGACCTACCACCTTTATTAGAGATGTATTAACCTTCCGCACTGTCCTAGGCCTGGCATTGGGCACAGCTGCCCCTCCATGTTTGGCATCTTCTGTGCATTAAAAGGCATACCATGACATCATATGCTTATGCTGCGTGTCTTAAAGGCCTTCTAATGCAGTATAAATGGGCCAGTTGGCAAGATCAAAGATCTCTCCTGTAACCGACCCACTGAGCAGTGGGACAGTAGGGGTCCAAGAGGGCAATCCAGTTTTGCAGCAGGTGGACTGCCCCATTAGTTCGCCTCTGCACTGCTTACATTTATTCTACTGGTAGTACTAAGAATTAGAGAGAGCATGTGAGCTAACGGTTTACTTGACTGACCAGACATAACTGAAATCACATGCCCTTGCATGTGAATAATCACAAAACAACTCGAGGTATTGAAGCTTATTGAGAAGAAAACTCCAGCTCACATTCACAAGTATATGTGAGCTGAAGTCCTAATGTAAGGTGGCTTTAGTGAATTTGCAAGTTGGACCTTTGTCAAATTCATGCAAGTATGCTTATTTTTTTCTAATTGAAAGCACACGCAGTATAGTAAATAGACCCAAACAATCGTTCTAACTGCTGAATAAGTGTGATAGGGTAAGGTGGGTTTAGCTCTGTGTGTTGCCAGAAGTCTAATGGAATAACTCCTTTTTAGAGGAAAAAACTACATGATAATTCACTTACCTACACGTCATACCATGTTTTTATCCTCCAAGACCCAGGAAGTACTCAATAGTATTCAACATACTTTATAGGGTGTTAATGTAGATTGTGTCTTTTTTCAGTGGACAGAAAATATATACATTCCATTTTCTTTATCGATGAAATATTTGTCACACTCATGTAATCCTGAAACCAGGCTTAAAGTAATAGCATTCGACTTCATATTTCCTTTAGTTACAGCACTGTATAGTCACCTATAAATACTGTAGTGGGAAAGCTAATGGCCTTTTAATAGACTTTTTGATCCTGTCAGCAAAGATTTGCATATGCTACCTGTAAAGGTGGATAATGCTGCAGCCAACGCTCTATATGTGTAGCATACCACCCAGGTACCAGGCATTTCTTCTGGAGCGCCCGTAATTCCGTTGGAGATTGTTGTCCAGCTGTTATCACTTCATAGAAGCTGAATTTGAGCGCAACACTGTCCTGGTGAGCTCTTTGGTGCTGTGAAAAAAAGAGAGCGCCATTGGGCATTTTAGCAATTATTGGAGATATTAATTTGGGGATATTATAGAAGGATCAGTAATGTACAGGGCAGATGTCCTCCCCACTGATGAACACCGAGATATGATGCCATATCCCGTGCTCTGCGTCTTAAAGGCGTGCAGTGCCTTTCACTAAATCCTATGGAAGCTGTTATGTTTCGGCACTTTATACTATGGTTTAAATGGGATGGTTGGAGAAATCGTTTTTGTAATTAGCCCATTGAGCAATCTGCCCTCCCCCCATTATGCGGCAAAGGGACTTCTGCAAACCGCTGGACCGCTGTCACCATAGGCCACATTAAAAATGTCTCCATTTATAAAAAATTCTGTGGCTTGATTAATATACTTTAAGATGATTCAGGTTAAATTCTTGAAAATGAGTATTAAGGTAATTACAGTGATAAGTACTAAAATAAATCCGAATAAAGAAAGATTTACGTGCTTTGCGCATCAGGCTCTTAATCAAAGGCTTATGGTTAAGCGCCTGGCACACAAAACACATAAAGCTTTATGTAGCTGAGATACACCTTCCACAATGTTGCAGTGCTGTTAAAGTTTCTTTAATCAACAAATAAATAATTAATTATATTATGGAATAAAGGAAAGCACGAGTGCCAGACTCGTTTCTTCTTTATTTGGATTTACTAATCTGTGTTCACCAAGTACAATAAAGAGCAGACCCCGGCTTCCTACTGACAGAATAATTTTTACTCTTGCTTTCCAGCAATGCAGCAGCCCAGGATTTTATCCAAGTATTAAACTTGAATATATTATCATAGTGTATTGGAATGTTTAGTATATGAGAATGACTGCACAGACAAAAACATAGCTGCAAAATAGTAACAGGAACGTTTTTTTCTAAGAGACACCAATACAAGATAGCTCAAAATTCTTGCAGTACAAGCACAGCTTGGCTTGTCTTCTCCTGGTCTTCTCGGCCTCAGAGCATGTAATGCCTATCTGCATGGGTTCTTCAGTAGCCGGTGGTGGTGCCGCTTGAACGGTTGAGTGAATCGCAAGGGAAGGTCGAGGTGGCCGTCTGATGTATGAAGCCTCCGGTCCATTTAGTTACTAAATAAATGAATTCTTCCAGTGATCCAAGTACTTCCACGAGAGCCAGTACTTCTTTGGGGGTTTTGGATGAACCCAAATGAAACTGATGGAGCAGAACTGGTTTCATCTGGTCTTCACAGTTAACCTCCTAAAATCCTTAATGTATTTCTCAACAGGATTATGACCTTGTTTTAGGGTACTGATACAGGACTCTGCAGTGAAAGTCTTGTGTGGATTATTATATATTATATATTAAATAGAACATCCATCAACTGGTGGAAGGAATTAATGAGCTTAGGCTATTATACCTTTGGACAGCTAAGAGATAACGATCCTGTACTTGGCAAAGTCTGTAGGCATACGTCAGGGGCTTAAGAACAAAGATCAACTCAGAGGAAGTGACAAATGAAACGTAATGGCTCAGGTCACTGCGGAAACAATCAAGCAATTTTACCTGGGGTTTTGGAAAAGCCAAAGCGCCCTCTGTATGAGAGTCTGCAACTTGTATAGGTGGAGGTTCCAGCCTCATAATGGGTGGTAGGGGAGTATGGATGGGTGGTAGGGGAGTATGGATGGCTTGTACTTATGCTTGGAGAGCTGCTTGATGGTCTTGCATATTCTGGACAGGATGTTCCAACATAGCCAATTGTTGAGTAACAGTGGGGTAAGACTGGGGTAAGAATGTGTCCACAAATCTCTGCAGGCTCCGTGTGGCTTCATTGTTTTGTGGGGACTGGGAGCTTTAAGGCAGGGGGGGGGGTAGATGTACCACAAAGTTTGACAAAGAGTGGTAGTAGAATTAGTGCATGGGAAGGATTAAAATACCAGCATTTGAAATCCCTTTGGGTCTCTGGTTTTCAAAAATATATGGTTTAATGGGGTAAAATGCCTGCATCAAAGATGTCCCAAATAGCACATGGGGCAGAATGACCAGATTTGGAAAAAATCGTTTTGAAATAGCAAAACACTATTTGTACTTTTTTTTGCCCTATAACATGCAAAAAAATAAGAAAAAACATAAAAACATTGGATATTTCTAAACTCAGGACAAATAGTAGAATCTATTTAGTAGTTTTTCTCATTAGCTTTTGTAGAAGAGTAATATATTTTTCAAATAAAAGTGAGAGAAAAGTGCTTTTTTCAAATTTTCATCATGTGCATATTTTTTTAATAGGAAATTAGATGATATGATCAAAAAATGGTTCTGAAAACAAAATAAAAAACTTGTGTGTACACACTAAAGGGGAGAGTTTTAAAACTTGGTCACAAAGGGTACAAACCCCCCAAAACAATGCCCGGTCATTAAGGGGTTAACAATGCCTTGAATGTGGTAGAGACAAATTTAACTTGTTCATTTAAAAAAAAAACAATGATGAGCCAGGGAAGTCTTAAGTATAATAATAATAATAAGCAAATTTAGCCTTTGGGAGAACTTGCAATGTATTATTTAAATATTTTCTGAAGCCGAGAGTCTTTGATCATTGTCCAGTCTGAAGAGCATCATTAAGTGTAAGGTTAATATAACTATGACAGTTAAAAATTAAACGGCTCGCAGGATTCCAGGCGCTCGTGACTATAAAACAACAAAAAATAGAAGAGCATTTTGATTTAATGTGACGCTCATGCTCTGAATCCCAATGTCTTGTTTACCAGAAAGGATGCCTGGTATAACATCTCGAGATTTATGGACATTAATGTGAGAAATGCAGGTCAAGCTCTCAAGTTGGGTTTAATGAGAAGGTGTAAATCTGTCTGAGGAATGCTAGAGACATATAAAACCTCATTATGCACCTTTGTGTTTTGAAGAATCTAATATACATTTTCAATTTTGTGCTAAGCCAGGCATTGTAGGACAGTCGGTTGATTTAAAGGCATTTACTCAACGATCTAAAGTAATTTGTTTATAAAATAACACATTAGGCCCTTGAGCGACGGTAATGTCTACATCCATCGCAAATTCTAGCAAGTAAATTAATTGTTATAAATATATTTGAATATTTCCTTTTTGTGCTCCAGGTGTGTGATATTGAATGTAACTGGTATTTAATTTTTATTCCATAAGAAATTGTTGATCATGCTGCACAGGGTTTAAGGTGAAGGTCCAATCGGACTACAGGCGTTAAGCACGGCGTGACATGCAATTGCTGCTACGAGCCGCTGTTTTGCTCTTTCGTTCTGTATGTGGATACTGTGTGTGAATAGGCAGCCTCCTGGACCCATATGCACTCTGTTGTACATGGCACGGATAAGCATGTTGGAGTGGGTGAAGAACAAGTATGACTGATTCAGATTGGAAACCACAATTGACCCTGGCAAAAATGTGTTACAAAATGAAGTTAAATGTAAATGGCATCATATCAAGGAAGTTACCGGTTGGTAAGTTACATTGGCCACGTGGAAAGAAAATAAAAGCTCTTATATTGGATCTAGAGCAGTGATGTACAGCTGTCTAAGTGACCACAGAAGAGGTAGTGTTACATTAATGTTAGCAACACCTGCATATTTGACCAATTGACTAGGTAACAGACACATATTCTATCTATATCAAAACAGTTCATTGAATTGTCTAGTAGGCTTTATCTAGCATCAAACTAAAAATAGTAAAAGTAAGATGCTAGATAACCTAAAATGCAATCAAGGCGATAGTCTATGATTCATTTTCGTGGTTAGATATTTTTACTATATATAATAAAACAGGTGTGATCAGTGTTCTCATTCAGCTTATTCAGAGTGTTACATCTTGTTCTTTTGCCCAAAATTACTTTTGCAATCACAAATCTCCCTTACATGCTGTCTGTATCACTTGAGTTGATTATATATTTCCCTACTGTTCTGTGCTATGTGTTGCGGACATTCTATGCACTTTATAAATTTATGCTACAATACAATAATTTCTTTCAAGCGTACTTAAAAAAAATGAATTTCAGAGGCACTAAATTATGTTCCCATCTCGATGAAATTACTTTTTAACGTGAGTACAATGTATTTGTATCCATACTTACGCTGAATCTCTGGATACAAGTAGATGAGAGGGGAAGGTACAGTGGGGCATATTTGTCCTTATTGCCACAATCAGGTTGAATGATGGATTCATATATTTATCTCCGTAGTAGCTATTATTTAACACCATTTCAGTATGAGTTAACTTGGATGTACTAATATGTATTGCTAAAGGTGTAGTCAGTGTACTCTGAAGTGTTTGTTATCTCAGATGTCCTTTAGACCACTATTTTACTGGCCAGCTATGCTAAATTTGGCTTCTCTACCCCCAATGGTCAAAGTGGCATGGGCCCCAATTGATGTCATACTATAAATCACTTAAAAGTTCCACCAACTAAAACCTCTATCTTGATTAGTTAGCAATATTATGTAAATATTATTTTTAATAGCCAGTTTTGACAAAAAGAGGCAAAACTGGCATAACTATCTACACCCATAGTTCCCCTGCCTTCCAGTGTGTGGCTGCCTCCACATAAGCATTGATAACAATTGTTTTGGGGGGGTTTTGGCTTTTAATTTTGGGCTACACTATCATGGGGTAACCTCAGTTTCATTAAACACGACTTTTACCAAATAGCAACTGTTCCTATTGAAGATCACCAACTTTCAACCCTTTAAATAAGCCTTGAAACATTCAATAACATATATAAAATGTAAAGCAGTTGTATAGCTGTTTTAGGTAGGACTTAACATAGTCATGGTTTTGTTGGGGATGCTGTATGTTATAGGCAGCGTGTATATAGGTGTATATAGGCAGAATACTATGTTCACAGCAACATGTCTTACAATCTGTAATTCTGTTTAATTTTTATTATCAATATCTCACCTGGTACCAAGAATATGCCCGATCAGAGGGGTCGATGAGAATAGTGATGACTTTTGCCTTAGGTAGCAGGGCTGCTGCTCTCTTCGGCGCTTCCTCTGAATGAAAATAGTTGGCACTCTTTTCAAATAAAAAATCTGTAGTTATGTTGTTAGGTATGGGGAAAAAATCCATGTACCTGAAAAAGTAATAAAATCCTAATTAAGAAATAAAAGTATATTCACAAAACATTATTTTAACAATCAGCTTTCTTTTTTTTTATAAACTTTAATAATAAACATTTATAAGGATTGTTTCCTTCTGCATTTGATGCTGAAACCACAATTTTATGTGCAGAGGCACCACATTTTACACTAGGTGTTTTTTTGCGTTATAGAAAATAAACCTTGAATATCAGATCTCCCGTGTGCTGTAATTTAACTTCAGATTCAAAAGGCTGACTTGAGAGAACCAAGTTATTAGATGTCAACTAAGAATAGCTGAGGTAATGATTAAAGCCCTGCTTGTAATTCAGCTCAAACCAGCGTCGCCTTGCTCTCTTTTTTTTTTACAACCTAGGGTTAGGAGAAGTTAGGTTTTTCTAGCCGAGCGGTAATCAACGGGCAACAGAAGTAAAATAAATTGACATTAACCGAATAAAGTTCAGACTAGTGCAAGTTGCAGAAATGGCCTATAAAAGAAAGTCATGATAAATAAGATTGATCTGAGAGTGAAGCAGCAGCATTAGGAAGTCTGGGTACACTGGTCATCTGCGGTGTGTTTTTTTAAATAATGTCTGAACATTCGTTTACTGAAATACACAGTAAGTTCCACTGGGAGATAACTTTATATTTGCTTAGTTATGATCTTCCAGCCACAAGAGGGGAAATGAGATAATATGTTTCTGCTGGAAACCGAGAACCGGAATTTTCATTTTATTGGTGTTATAACGTAGCATATTGGTTTGCTCCGGAGAGCTTCTGGTTTTTGATTTGTTTAGTTATAATTCCCCTGACCTCAGTTGTTTCTTAAATATTTTTTTGTGTGTTCTTGGTTGGATAACTTTTTTTCTATTCACATCTTGCTTGCAAACGAACCCATTCTATAGTATAGTACGTTCACACTCACCAATCTATCCCTCTCTGGTAGTTATTTCCATTGAAAAATTGCAACTCCTCAAATGTTTTTGGATTCGGTGAATTGCTGATTATGGAGGGATGCATAACTAGGAATAAATATAATGCAGTTGTGCCTGCAGTCAAAAGATTGTAAGTTACAAAAATATAAATTCATTTATAGAAACGTTTCGGCATTATAGCAAGGACTAAACAACATTCTTTTTGTGCCGATATGAAGTCATGTTTGTGATTTGCTCCATGTGTATTGTATAATAAAAATATAAATACTATATATATATTTATATTCATTTATGCTAAAAAATGTAAACAGATATTCTATTCCCCCTTTTCCCCCTACCCCTTTTCCCCAAAAACTGAACCCCGCTAGACTGGCTTACATGCTATTTACCTATAAAAAGGTGGAACTAAGCAGTTCTTCAGAGTGTTCTACTCTGCTAACGTACCTTTAAATAAAAAATGAGGCAAGTCTGACAAAAACTATACCACCAACATTGCTCAACTGTAACTTGGTAAATTAAACGCGTAATATGTTAAATACATTCTAACATTGTTTATTTTACCCACTAATCATTTAACATATTCATTTCTTACCGGTTTTCTGAGGGCCAACAACAAGAAATTTTGGTAGACGGTCACATGTTTTTTCTTTAGACCAAATATCTCTGTGACGCTTATCATCACATGGGTTCTGCAAAAATATTTTGAAAGAAACATTTGCTAGACCTGTAATTTTAAATGTGGAATATTATCAAGTACAATATAATTTTAATAGATCCTTGCATTCATTAATATGACAAATTCTATTCAAAGCCTGGAAGAACGGCCAGGTGGATTCATTGTTGTATATGTATATATATTAATATAGTTATATATACTTATATTAATATAACACATTATTAGTAATGGATAATATACATTTATCACCAAGTTAGATTACAAATTAGTAATTAGTAAAACATAACTATGCAAAAATGGACTTGATTTGTTTAATTTAAAAGCAACAGAAATGTTAATTAAAAATTAAACGTCATACACAATGAAAGAACATAAACACAAAAGCATTTACAAACTTGTAATTAAAAGCGCACTCTGTTGGATCTATACAATGGAAGTCAACTCAGGGCTCAACTGCGTACAGGGCCTACTATTCATAATTTACCAATTAATTCTTAGTAGAAAATTACGGCAAAACAACTGCAGACAGACAGACATGAGGACCAAAACAGAGCTTATACTGAGTTTTGTAACTGTAATTAGTTCTCTATTTAATAATTGAATCTAAAAAAAGCTTAGCAAAAATCAATGACAGTGAGGGCCCTTAAACAAATGGCCCCGTTAATATTAATAAGGTTACGGGTTACGCATGACTTCCTGGTTTAGCCAGGTTTCCGGACAACTTAATAAAAAAAAATAATTCTGCAAAATGTGCAACTTTATCTCACCTTTAACTTTAGCATAAAATCCCAGTTTTCACATTACATGAAGTTTTCCGCTTTATTCATTTTATTGTCATGTTTGTACTGAATAACGTGTTGGCCTAGCTGTAATGTGTCTGTGCTTTTTAGCTTTCAGCCATCAGTCCCCATTGGTTTCTACAGAACAGAAATACTCTTTGCTTTCTGTACAGTACTTATATGCGTCTTTCATTCCATTCTTGAGTTATATTTACAGCGATGTAGCACAGACCCCGTTTTATTTATTTATTCAAAAAGCTATAGATGTCTTTGACGGGAAAATAAGCTACTTTTGCAATTAATTACAATATAATAAACGAGGTACTCTCCTAAACATATGCCATTAATCACTAGCGCAAAGCATTGTTTCATTTGTTGCTTCTATGCCCCCTTTCTGACAGGCGGTCTGGAGAGCTGGATCCCCTGTGAGATGTTGCATTAGTATTTTGACTACTTATAAATAAGCTGGAGACCTGGGCCCGCGCATGAACTCAGTAAGAAAACAGAACAAACAGATTTATTGGCATTTTCAAAGGGCGTCATTTGTCTGGCAATCTCTTTACATTCTGAACTAGCACAGCTACGGCTGAAAATGATTTTTCTGAAAGAAGCGTGGGCCTGGTTCTTTACCGCAAACCATCAGTTTTACAAATGAAGTTTTGTATGTGTGGCACAGAAGGGCACACAATACGTTACACAGCATGTTAGATGGGAAATCGATGTTGGCTTGTGTTTAAGTATGCACATATAAAATGTCTAGGTGCATTTTAGTCCTGTTACATTCGGTTTGAACAGTACTCTTGTAACTTGTTCCCATGTCAAATATTTTCATATTGCCCGAAAAGTATTTGATTACGGAATCATCTGATGCGCTTGATGACAATATTCCTAAAAACTGCTATATGCAAAGTCTGTTTGTTTCTTTAAGTATTGTGCTGATATATAATATACCGTGTCATGTAATGTTACAGCGAGTGTTTATATGAAAGGGGAAGGATTGTATAGACAATATGCATTTTTAAAACACATATACCTTTATAAAGTTTTTGTTGAGTGTTCTAATTTTTTCAATATCACATCAGTCTTAATGAATTTTAATTAACAGTATAGATAGAAGATCCAGCTCCACAAATAAGGGTTTAAAAATTCAAAATTTAATTAGACCAGTTAAAACATGATAGACAAAAAAAGAGAAAAAAAGAGATGTGCTCAAGTCATTGAGAAAAAATACGCCAACGCGTTTCAAACCTTACGGTTCTTAATCATGGCAGGTTAATGAATTTTAATGACATTAAAATTGACACTATGCAAAATTAACATGAATACAGATTAGGACATCCTGAAAAGGGTCAGTCATGTCCACAATATATTCTTTTAAGGATCAGTGAAACAGAGTAGAGTTTACAATGAAACATAGTAAAGAGAAGTGGTTTAGACACATAGAGAGAACATAGATAATTTGGCACCTGCAAATAAACTCAAAAACAATACACTACTCTATTACATCAATCAAAACATTGGATAATATTGATCTTAATATCACAGCTATAAAGAGTTTATATGGAACTTCTTATTTCCTTACTCAGGAATTTCTCTTATGATGTTTTAGGAGGTTAACCAACTATGGAAGGCAAAATATTTTGGGCTAAAATGAATTGTAATTTTTTTAACGTTTGCATGATAAACTACTCATGTAGAAAAATGAGTTGGCAAAACGTCTACCAGAAGATGCACAATGGTTTAAGTGGACCTATGCTCATTATATAAGATGTAGAGTCACATATTATGATTTCGTATACACTATAAAATTATTATTTGAGAACACATATTGTATCTCCCCTATATTGGTGGATAAAGTGCTAAGTAAATTAATTTATTTAGTGCTCAATAAATAAAAACGCATGTATACATAAACTTTCAAGGCCACAGAGGACTTGAATTGATGCTGAGAAAGCTACTCTGACAACATCTTACTCTGTGAAAGATGGTCCAATAAAAGAGCTGCGGATCCAGAGCCTGATCTCTGGAAGGGCACTCACACTACCATCAACACTCAGACACTCGCACTAACACACACAACTAGACACTCACTTTAACACAACCATACAATCACGCACGCGAATACTCACACTACTGCAGACTTATACGCAGAGACACTAACACAAAAACCCAGACATTCACACTAACATACCAAGACACTCAGGCTAACACAACCTCTTCCCTGGAATCAATATGGTAATATCTACTTTTTGCATTAAATGCTGTACAAAATATCTGAGATTTGATCTAGTCATGGGTATTTAATCTTTAGGTACTGTCATATTGCGTGCTTACAATTGTGTGTCATATAAGTAGGCAAGGAACCATTTTTAAAACTTGGTTATTCACCTGAGCAAATTAAAATAACTGAAGTAACATTTGCATCATGTTTTTGTTTAAAAATAATTCCATCATAGAGATACTGCCATCTCTTCAAAGAATAAATCTCATAACCTAAAGCAGTAGCAAGCTCTGTAGCTAATTAGCCTTCTTTTAAAGTTTAAACCTTTGAATTTTGAAACAACAGAAATGTACCATTGATTTGGTTTCTTTTCTCTCAAAAAGGAACTTGTGCGTTTGAATGTAGGTGATTTTGGAGGATAGCATTTTAACATAGAAATATGTCAAATTATGCATTTATGGAAGAAAAACAAGCATATGTATGATACATTGAATGGCTACTTATTGGCTATGGAGAAGGATGTGGTGTATTTTGTACTTTCCAGCAGTAGGAAATTCCAAGTAGTCTCATGTTTAACTGTACACACAATACTTGTATTAAAAAGGAAAGCCTTGCATTTACAGTTAAATGTGAAGGTTCCCTTTTAGAGTGGAGAAATAGCTGCTGATGACACATGGACAGCTAACCAGTAACTGTATACTGTTTAGGGGCAGAGGTGGCACATGCAGGCTGTGCAGGGGTGCAGAGGTGGCACATGCAGGCTATGTAGGGGTGCAGAGGTGGCACAGGCAGTCTGTGTAGAAGCAGAGGTGGCACAGGCAGGCCGTTTAGGGCAGAAGTGGCACAGGCAGGCTGTATAGAGGTATAGGTGGCACAGGCAGGTTATTTAGGGGAGCAGAGATGACACAGGCAAGCTATTTGGGCCAGAGGTGGCATAGACAGGCTATCTGGGGGTAGAGGTGGCACAGGTCAGTTGTTTAGTAGGCAGAGGTGGCACATGAAGGCTGTTTAAGAGGCAGAAGAAGCACAGGCAGGTTCTTTAGGGGCAGAGGTAGCACGGACAGGCTGTTTAGGATAACAGAGGTGACATAGGCAGGGTTTTTAGGGCAGAGGTGGCATAGGCCAGTTGTTTAGTGGGCAGAGGTGGCACAGGTAGGCTCTTTAGGGGCAGGGTGGAACATGCTGACTGTTTAAGAGGCAGAAATGGCACAGACAGACTGTTTGGGGCAAAGGTGGCACAGACTTATTTGGGGGAACAGATGGCACAAACAATTGTTTGAGGAAAATGTGATACAGACAAGTTGTTTGGGGGCAAAGGTGGCACACATTGCTTGTGCAATTTTCACACATGATTTTGGAGTTTAGCCCCTTTTAATTGTGCCTATACTATGATATCTTGTGTACTGTCACCAACATGGATTGTATGTGTAATCCATATCTGATTATCACTACATATGTACATATATGTGGAAATAATAGGAAAATAAATCCTTTCTTTTTCTATGTCTTTCATATCATAGTTTGCTTTGAACAAGATATCCCTGAATACCTTACCATCTCCTAAATGTATGCAGTACTGTGCAACTGTTTTAGGCAGGTGTGAAAAAAATACCGTAAAAAATAAGAATGCTTTCAAAAATAGACATGTTAGTTTATTTGTATCATTTGACCAAATGCAAAGTGCACAGAAGAAAAATCACCCTTTGACTTTATAACAGCATCAATTCTTCTAGCTACACTTGCACACAGTTTTTTTAAGGAACTCAGCAGATAGGTTGTTCCAAACATCTTGGAGAACTAACAACAGTTCTTCTATGGATTGAGGCAACCTCCCTTGATCCTCTATCTTTATGTAATCCAGGACAGACTCAATGATGTTGAAATCAGGGCTCTGTGAGGGGCCATACCATCACCTCCATTAATTCTTGTTCTTCTTTACGCTAAAGATAGTTCTTAATGACTAAGGCTGTATGTTTGGGGTCAAATCATTGTGGCTTAACTTGCAAATGCAAAGCATATAATCAGCTTGTTCGGCCCATGAGAAATTATGAAGTTTAAAGAGTAGTGATGGAAACTCTGTAAAGAATACATTTTCAGTAGCTTTCAGTATGGTTTGCACAATTTAAACTGTAAAGCTTCCCTAGTGCGGTTCATATCCTCAGGCTTTTTAGAGAGAGAGTTTAAGAAAATGAAAAAAAATGCTATTCTATCTACTGCATTTTGGCTCACTTCCACAATTCAAGAACTGTCTGAATATAATCACGGTGAACCATATCTGTTTTCTATTTTGCATCCTGGAGGAATTGGAATATGTAGGAAGTTGTGTGATGTGCTAGGTATTCACAAAGGCCGGATTGCATTCTGTATAAAGTACATTATATTTATTTCTAGGGAAAACCGCATAGTATAATTGGAGCAAAATAATGGTTTCTATGAATTGATGGTCTAACAATTCACATTATATTTGTACTTAAAACTCACCTGCCAGACAGGGGCTCTCTGCTCTGGGAAGAGCTCAAAGTATTTATGTGCCAACTGCACAGGAGGGAGAGTTTGCAGCTTTAAATTTGTCCACGTCTTTACAAAGTTGGCCAGATTGACAAAGGTATACAAACCTAGACGGTCATTCCCATAGTTAGATAAATGGGTCATGAAGATGCTGATCTGAAAAACAGAGGAAAGTCTTTGACAGGTGCAGTTATCTATATTGCCACAAGGGGGCAACATTGTGTTTCAATGCATTTTAATTACAGTACCTTTCTTGGTACAGCTTATTTTATTAATCAACATATTTTATAGATTTATTATTTTACTAGTAGTTCTGACAGTGTAGAACCATGTGAGATCATAACACATATTTTCATGCATGCTACTCTACCATGCTTTGAACTTTTTGCCACCAATACACAATAACAGGCGTATTTTCTAGAACATCAAGTTCTAAGGCATATGCTATATATACAAAAACATAGTACCGTTATTAATTACTAGCACAGAAGGTTTTCCATGCACATGCCCTCTTTTATTCTATGAAAGCAATGGTATATATTAATCTAATTTCATTGAAACATTATAAAAAAATCTATATATATATATATATTCACAGTTTCTGGGTTTGCTGATTCACAACATATTTTTTCAAATCATTTTATAATATATACTTTCATATATATGGTGCTGAATGTGACACAGTGGTAGGTGCTGGCAATGTTAACATGCAAATTAAATTAGATCAGCAGTTCTTTTGATTATCTGTAATCTGGCAGGGATCAGGAAATCTCAGCAATGGTCCAGTCAATTGATGCCCTATTACATATTCTTCTACTTTAAAATCTGGAAATGATTTCCTATCTTTTAAGCAGTTTTAACAGGATTAGCATTCAGAGGAACGGATGACTTGCAACTTCAAGTTCAAGTTCTATAGGCAATATTCTTACAAGCAAATTTATCATTTTGTCTCAAAAAGGAAATTGCACTGAATAGTTTAATTGTGCCATGTTAGGTAATTTCACTGTATCTATGTTGCTGCTCTGAGACTCAGTATGCTGCACATTTTGCTTCTTTACAACGCAATTCTTTGTGTCTGCTTCAACTGAAATACAAGCACCTGCAGTTTGAATGTAATTAATGTTCTTTGTGTTGGGGATTAAAAAAACAAGGAGAAAACAGGCATTTTTTCAAAGTCTTACCTAACTTTGCTATTTGTATTTAGCTGTAATGACAGTATGAGAACACTTAAATTTTAAGCCAGGTAGCACGTGTAACTGTACATCTTCTTGACTTTTTTTAAAGAATTTAAACTTTTCTCCCAAATTGATCGCATTAGAGACTTGTCTGAGTTTATGAAGACTCGAGAACCTTAGAGAGGTCAGCAGAACATTGCTTTAAAAGGTGCAAGACTGGGAAGAAATATTCAGTTCTTTTTTCTAACATAATAGACTTGTAAGTCTATTAAGATCAGATCTTTATAACTTACACTATAACCTTGTGCCTCTAATACCATTGATCTGCCATTGTTAACAAATTAAGAATCAATCTATGAATTAAAAACAACAGCAGAGACTTGCTTTGTGGTACTTATACCAGGCTTGAGCCAAAAACAGATGGCATATATTTAAAGTAGACCTTCCAGAGAGACATAGTTCACAGACTGTAGCAGAACAGATTCTTATTTACCTGCTCCTCTCCTTGGTTGGTATGCAAATAATACTGTCTGTTTTGTTCACTAATTTCTGGATAAAATATTTTGGAAAGAATATTAGGGTGGACATCTGGGGCATAAGTATAGGTGAGGGAGACGGGCAGCAGTGTGACACAAGCCAGAGCCAAGGCCCTAGTTGGATTTATTGAGCAGGGCACAGGTCAAGCCAGACATACCAGCAACATAAAAAGTAAAAAAACAACAAAAAAAGACATAAAAACAAACAAAAAACCAAGGGGGGCAAACAGACTAAACCTAGGGAGGTAATTGAGACTGTTCATACTCTCTTACTCTCCACAAGCCCAGCTTGAGCAAAAACCATAAAATAGTCTATTGTGTTTTATGGTCACATTTAGTCATTGGGGGGCCTTTCAATGTCTATGGTACCAAGAAGAAAATATCACCCTTTTGGAACCCCTGTTGTTTAACAAGTATTGGCTGTTACAGGTTCTGAAATGTATAAGAAATTGTATTTTTTGCATGGTTGTTTCATTAATAAATGCGATACACATTTTAGATTTAAGAAAATTATTTTATGTATTCTTTTATTTCAGTCAAGTCCACTAAATAGGTGGACAGTGTTTATGTCATGTATTTAACTGCACTTATTTTTGGAATTTGACAGATGGTGATGTTTTAATGTACCTTTTTTCCTAGTAATAAAGTAAAATGAATGAAACTATAAATGTTTCAGTAACTAAAAAATATATATTATATATTTATTGTTTTGTTTTAATGTTCTACCTAATGATATTTGCCTTTCCCATGTTCCCATATGTCAGATTGTAGAACAGCGCATGTTCCAAATTAATTGAACTAAGCTATTATTACCTAAAGATGTTAAGGTAAACATGACAATATGTGTGCCGCACAATATGTTGTGTCTAAGAATTTATTCCCAGTGTGTATAATATTTTTTTGGATTACATACATAAAGATTGGCCTTTTAAGTTTCGGGTAAGTGTATTTTTTTTAATTAGTGTGTTTACATGCTGCTCAATGAATTAATACCCTAAAGCATTTGTAATATGTACAAAGAGTATTTAATATTCTCTCTTGCCCAAAACCGCCTTTTATTATTATTTTTAGATTTTGAATCTTAGATCTAAATATTGCTTGCAGTCACCCAAGCACTGAATCCAAATGATTAATGTAATGTCTGTGGAGAACTGAAGATGAGGGTGTATGCCCAGGGGTACACTTTGTTCTCTGACTATCTGTCTGTACTGTACACATTTGAATAGCCTTCCAGGACGCATCTGTCACGAACAGGAAATCTCAGTGCCCTTTAACATTACAAAGCTGGGACCAAATTAGATTTGAAAGGATGCAAATCGAGTCTGCCATTATTTACTTTCCAGAGTTATCACATCCAATGGATAAGACAAATTAGAGAACGAGTATTTTTTGTACAGTAATTCACTGGCTTCCACAATACACCACTGAGTGTTCATATGATGCACGTGGTGGCATTAAAGCCGATACATCGATTTGTTTATTAAAAGTTATGCTTACAAGTATTTTTCTTTATTTCCCAGGATGATGGTTAGTATTGCAGTATGCCAATGTTTCTGTGGTATTGACTGTGAATATACCTGGACAATGCCTTAAGTCTTTCTAAATGATGTCACTGGATTACACCAAACTCTATGACCACCAATTTCCCAATTAATTCTCTCTATGTACACTCCATATTCAATTTTAATGCTGTTTTTGTGTTACCCTTAATGGTTTTATATTCAGTACTTATAAACTCTAAACACATGTTTTGCTCTATTAGACAAACAAGTTAATGAATGAGGTGTGCAAAATTTGCTGATAGTTGCTCATGTTTAATTTATTTCACACTATGATGATGATGATTTTGGTCCATATGGACTTGATGGCATCACGCAGTTGCTGCAGATTTGTCAGCTGGACATCCATGATGCGAATCTCCCATTCCACTACATCCCACCACATCCCAAAGGTGCTCTATTGGATTGAGATCTGGTGACTGTGGAGGCCTTTGGAGTACAGTGAACTCATTGTCATGTTCAAGATGATGGAGATGATGTCAGCTTTGTGACATGGTGCAGTATCCCACTGGAAGTAGCAATGAGGAGATGAGTACACTGTAGTCATAAAGTGATCGACATGGTCAGTAACAATACTCAGGTAGGCTATCTCATTTAAGTGATGCTTAATTGGTACTAAGGGGCCAAAAGTGTGCCAAGAAAATGTCCCCCTCACCATTACTCCACCACCACCAGCCTGAACCGTTGATACAAGCAGGATGGATCCATGCTTTCATGTTGTTTACGCCAAAGTCTGACCATGCCATCTAAATGTTGCAGCTTGAATTGAAACTCATCAGACCAGGCAACGTTCTTCCAGTCTTCCATTGTCCAATTTTAGTGAGCCTGTACGAATTATAGCCTCAGTTTCCTGTTCTTAGCTGACAGGAGTGGCACCCGGTGTGGTCTTCTGCTGCTGTAGCCCATCTGCTTTAAGGTTCAGCATGTTATGTGTTCAGAGATGGTATTCTGCAACTTGATTGTAACAAGTGGTTATTTGAGTTACTGTTGCCTTTCTGTCATCTCAAACCAGTGTGTCCCTTCTCCTCTGACATCAACAAGGCATTTTTGTCCACACAACAGCCACTCACTGGATATTTTCTCTGTAAACCCTAGAGATGGTTGTGCGTGAAAATCCCAGTAGATCAGCAGTTTCTGAAATACTCAGACCAGCCCTTCTGGCACCAACAACCATGCCATATTCAAAGTCACCTAAATCCCCTTACTTCATTCTGATGCTCGGTTTGAACTTTAGCAAGTTGTCATGACCACGTCTACATGCCTAAATACATTGAGTTGCTGCTATGCAGTAGCGTACCTAGCGGGGGAGGGGGAGCGGTCCGCACCGGGTGCCGCTCATCAGGGGGGTGCCAACTTGCCGGCACCCCTCCACCACTGGAGGAGCAGGCTCGCAAGGGAGCGGTATCGGAGGATCTCCCTTGAACCCGGCTTAAAATCACTCAAGGGAGCTGGATGTCTGTTAAAGACCACACATAAGTGTATAAGTGTATATAGTATAAGTGTTATACTATACCACCTTCAGTGTTTGCGCCGGTATATAACGGTAGAAGCTATGCAGTTTAAAAGTGTGTGTGTGTGTGGGGGTGCCACATACAGGATCTGCCCCAGGTGCCAAATACTCTAGGTATGCCCCTGCTGCTATGTGATTGGTCGATTAGCTATTTGTGTTCACAGGCTATTGAACAGGTGTACCTGATAAAGTTGCCAGTGAGTGTATGTGTATGTATGTATATGGAGTCACTAGTAATAGAAGTGTATTATTTGGAATTACATAGATGAGGTGTGGACATGGGTTTATTTTGTGACGCCTTGTGGTGTCAGTCCACAGTTTGCACATGTGATGTACATGCATGAGAAGCAGTCTTCACAATCGTCGGTGCAGGAAATTGGGACTAACTGAATCTTCCCTACGCCAGGGAACCGAAGCATCCAGTGGGTTCACGTCACATGAACTGTGGTAGTACAAACACTGGTGGAGAGGAGATCTCAAATCTTGAAGAAGCAGAAAGTAGATTTACTTTGACACAATGCCTGTTCAATGTATTGCATATGGTAGACTCATGAAGAGGAATGTTAACCAGTTCCAATGACTTCTTTAAGTCTGTTACTGTATAGTGTTAAAGTGTGTAAGTAAGTGTATGGTGTTAGCATGAGTGTATGTGTACTAGTATTTGGTGTTAGCATGTATGTCTGTGTGTGTGGTTATCATTGTACAATGTTATTATGAGTTTGTCTAGCAGCGTATGGTGTTGTCAAGAGTGAGCCTAGGGTTAGTAGTGCCTGGGGAAGGAAGAAGAGGAGCAGGATAAAGAATGTGTATGTAAGTGTACGGTGTAAGAGAGAGAGTGCATGTTGGCATATATGTATGTCATAATTGGGCCCTGAAGAAATACTGCGCCCAGATGCCACTATCCCTAGGCTCACCCCGGTTTTCATAAGGTGTGCTTATGTGAGCGATATTATGAGACGGAGTGGTGGGTGGAGCAATGAGTAGGGAAATGGGATGGGCATGGGCAGGCTGATGGGAGGGGCATGGAGGCCCAATCATTAAGCCTGTATGGCTGCCCTGTTTCCTTTTACAGTGTTATAATGCTCTACCCATAAGTGTGTGTTTATGTTGGTATACTTTTTTTAGTTTTGCTTTGTTAAATCAGAATTAACTGTCTATTAATGTTCTTTTTGATTTTATAAGAACTATACCTTCCTGCTCCAGGCACACCATGGTGTACTCACTCTACAAATAATAATAATAATTATTATTTTATCAATATAATAATATATATGAGGGCTGTTAACATTAGCATAAGGTGAAAAAGGTACTTAATATTATATTTAAAAGAAACATAAATGCTTCAGGATTCCAGAGCTTTGTGTTTCTGGTTACTGGATTCCATAATATAGAAGTATTGTCTTCTGTAATTTGTGTGCTATGTTCCAATTACATCCCTAGTTGATTGCAATGCATCCAGCTCTTTTTTTTTTTTTTTTTTTTTTTTTAGATTTTACGGGTTGGTGGATATTATGAGCAAAGGTAATCAAGATTCATGAGACTAAGAGAGACCTTGATGAAATCCCATAAATCACCTTTTATGGCCATTTTAGATTAACAGATTTGATTTGTGGTATGTGTTAGTGTCAGTGAAAATACTGGTGTTGTATGTAATTTACTTTCCACTATAGGACTGAGATGCACAGATTCTTGTTTTGTATGTATGCCTAGGGTTATTTTTAATTCCTAATGAAACAGAGTAAAATCCAGCTAATATGTTAACACTATTTGGATTTTACATGCCTTGCCACTTTTGTTTTTATTAATATTTGGCCTTTCTATTTTAAGCATGCCCTAGTTTGCATCATTAACTTGCATCATCTGCTAAGTCACATTTGCACAATCTTTAGTAAATCAACAGAGATGTCTTTATTCTTTTTTATGCCTTATCTGGATCTCTCCTGAGATTGTAAATGATGCCTAAGCACTGGTCAGTTAATTCACTAAAGTTAGAGTGCATATTCATAGTTTTAGGCAGGTGTGAAAAATGCTATAGAGCAGTGATGGCGAACGTTTTTGGGCCTGAGTGCCCATTTTTGTGCATCAAAACAAGTTGCAGACCTCAAAGTGCCAACACTGCATATTAAACATGGAGAGGGCATTTTCTCGGTACAAAATGACTATACACAACAGTATGCTTCAATATAACATATTAATAGAAAGAGATTATTTTAGGAAAGGCAGTGGGACCCAGGGGACATTTCAGAGGACTGTGGGAAATAAGAGATGCAAACTATTGAGCTTAAATAATAACAACAGAGAATTAAGTATTAGCTCTTTCCAATATCTGCGGTGGGAGCGGGAGGCGTCCGTCTTCCCATGGTGCGCGCTTCACAGCTGAGCGCCGGAACAGCAATCACATTCCTATCATGCCCAGGCATATCCAGATTCCAGGATGTACTCGCAGACTTGGCATGATAGGAGTATGATTGCTCTATCTACCCCTTCTCACTCCCTTCTGCCCTATCTACCCTCTCCCTCTTTGAAGTTCACTTACCTTTCAGGAGTCCTGCGGTGGGGGTGCAAGGCCTCTGCCTCCCAGATCTGCACTGTATGTATAGAGTGATGGGAGTTATGATGTACTTAGAGCATAATTAGATCATGAAAAAAACATTGGAAATGGTACAGCATAACACCCATCACTCTCACACCCTTACCAATCCACACACATACTCATCCACACACATATATACCAATCCAGACACACATATACCAATCCACACACATATATACCACTCCACACACATATATACCTGTCTCTTATACACAT
>VKOC01021527.1:0-76787 GCA_009364415.1 Spea multiplicata
ACCTACCCCCCAAATATTTCCTGTCACAGAAACATAATGTGCACCTACCTCCCCCACTAATATTTCCTCTCACAGAAACATAATGTGCACCTACCCCATCTAATATTTCCTGTCACAGAAGCATAATGTGCACCTATCTCCCCCCAATATTTCCTGTCACAGAAGCATAATGTGCACCTATCTCCCCCCAATATTTCCTGTCACAGAAGCATAATGTGCACCTATCTCCCCCCAATATTTCCTGTCACAGAAGCATAATGTGCACCTATCTCCCCCCAATATTTCCTGTCACAGAAACATAATGTGCACCCTACCCCCCAATATTTCCTGTCACAGAAACACAATGTGCACCTACCTTCCCCCCATGCATATACCAATACCGGCAGGGTGCTCTAGATACTGGCCAGGTGGCAACCCTAATCCAAAATTGTAATTCATTCCTAAACAAAATTCCATGGAGAAGAGTGGTGGGCTTTTTGAGGGTTGTAGAATGTTGTAGAACTACGTGGCTCGGGGCTTCATGCCTCTCTTGGTGCTTAGGTTTTAGAAGGTGCTTAGCCACAAGTAACAGGTAAGGGTAACCCAAGTACACACTAAACAGCCCCCCTTGATTAACAATGTACAGTATATTCTTGATCATAAAAAAAAAATAACACAGATTTTTTATTCTATCCTTGCCTTCAGGTTAAACACTTACCGGTATTTATTACATTGTAATTTGGATATCCCTGTGATCTTTGGCTTATTCAAGAAGCATTCTGCTTATCCATTGCTTCTCTGTCATAGAGCTTACTAATGGGGTTTTCCACCCTACCAATTAGTAGACCTGAGAATAGCAATTAGTAGTTGTAAATTGGAGTGTGCCAAAGAGCTTAATTAAAAATACCAGCCTAATTCTATACAGGATTTGCTATCAGACAATGATACGATGGCGACAAATGACAGGTTATAGCCAAGACCTAATAATATACTACCGTTCCCTGTTCAGTTCAGTATTGTAATAAATAAAAATATATTTTAAAAATATAACTTATTTTCCAAGCACAGAAAACGCGGGGCAATATGTCACACGATTTCAATGTAAAACTGAATGGTGTTTTTTTGCCAAATATAGAGTTTATAACAGCATTTGGGCCCAATCTGCATTTGCTTCTTAGTTACTCCCTTCAAAAAAAATCCAGTACCTATACATTTTAGTAATTGATCACCTAAAACATCTAAAATTTCTGAACCACCATTCAAAGATGATAAGTGATGTAGAATAGATCTGGAAGCAGTCAAAAAAAGACAGCAAATCCCAAAGCCTCAAAATCAATTAGGTTGTTAAATGTGGCAAATTCACACCAGCAAGCAAGTCCACCCAAGAAGCCCAGTAATAAAGCAGTCTGTGTACTATCCAATCTTGTCCGATACACAGAAAGTGGGGGCCGGACTGGTGATGCCGCGGTGGCCTTAGCACTTTAAGGCCAGTGGCCATCTTATGTTGATAGCTAGATATGCATGGGCCTGATGGGAATCTATAGAAAAGAATACAAAAAGATCCAGTCATTACAGAAATTCTGCCCTAAGAGTGTGTACATGTGAGCGTGAGCAGGGGCGTGAGCTAGAAGGTGCAAGCCATCCACTGGCAGCACCCCAGGATATGATATCAGGGCATTCAACAAAGAGGATGACGGTCAAGAATGCAAGTGGTGGAAGGTGTCTGAGACACACTATTCTGTATATGTAAAAGAAACAAAGGGATAGTAGAAGAATTATTAAACACTCATCTACAGACACTGGACAAGCCAGAAGGCTTGCTTTTCCCTCAGAAATCTCATGGTACTGCCACAACCACAGGGGATTCTGGGTAGGCGCATGCAAATAAGGTCAACAATTATCACCTTTTGCCTCTATATCCACTTTATACATGGATCCCTTGAAAGTAATTGCCTGCTGTACAGGACAGTCTTATTTGCATGTGCCTACCCAGAAACACTTGTGGTTGTGGCAGCACCATGAGATTTCTGAGGGAAAAACAGCCTTCTGCCTTGTCTGGTCACCTTTACCCACCATAACTTATGTAATGGTATTTCTTGGCTACCCAAGCCCCCAACCGCAGGTATTATGCAAGTGTTGGAACATTATGCTCGTGATGCCTGTTAAGGATGAAACTGCTAGCACTTCTTGGTCCTTTGGTTAAGATCAAGTTGATACCTGTAATAGAGGGAAAGCTTGATCCTCTGGCCTTATGACCAAAGAAGCATGGAGCCTGAGGTACATATTTGAGCTCCAGCTTGTAGTTTGCTGGGTCGTTTTCCATGGTCTGCACTGATGGCCTTGTTACTGGAGCACCGCCCTTTACTTGACCCTTATGGGCTTGAAAGTGGACACGTTTTTTTGATTTTGGCCAAGGAACGATGGCTGAGCATTTATTTGCACTATGTGCATGTGTGCCAATTAATTGGGCTTCTACATCATGGTTTCTTTGAACACGACGAGGATTTGGTTTTGTTTAAGGATCACGGACTTAGCACTTCCTATGAGCACTGCATATTTTGTCCTGGCAGGTAGAGGTAGTGCAATGCCTTGTGGCTCCCTACGTCTCCCGTACAGTGGTCCTCCTTTTCGGAGGTGGACCAGAAGATCCGACGCTCCTGCATGGCCGGGAAGGGAAGAAATTCCCATGGGGAATGTCAGACGAAGACTTGAAAAAGTATCAGGCTTCTGATGCTCTTATGCACAGAGGCATGTACCTGAGAAGCACGACACCTCGGGCTTCCAAAAAAAAAAGCTGTCCGTGAGTGGTGATCTGGTTATTATACCTCTTCCTGAGTTTTGTCTAAAGGCTGTCTTGTACAGCAGGCAATTACTTTCAAGGGATCCATGTATAAAGTGGATATAGAGGCAAAAGGTGATAATTGTTGGCCTTATTTGCATGTGCCTACCCAGAATCCCTTGTGGTTGTGGCAACACCATGAGATTTCTGGCTTGTCTGGTGTCTGTAGATGAGCGTTTAATAACGCTTCTACAACCCCATTAATTTTAGTGGAAGGGTTTTCCGTCACCTTTACTCACCATAACTTATATAATGGTAAAATAAACAAAGAATCTTTAAATAACAGAAGCCAGGGGGCCTGTGGCCCATTCCCCCCTCTTTGCCAACCTTACGTTGTTAAACAGGAAGTAAGCTACATCTCTTAGTTTACGTAATGAGGCGTTGCAACAACTCCATGAAGGTAACCTCTGTGTACTCAAATTTCGGTGAGACGTTTGTGATAAATGGTTAACCGGGCAAAATCCTATGATTAATAACTGTCAAAGTAAATACCTTTAAGTACAGTAAGACATTGTTTCCTAGGTGCTATAGTGTGTGCTTATTTCACAAAGTTTTTTTTCTTTGATAAAGGATGTTTTTCAGATTATTACAGATGTCTCAACATCACCCAAGGCTTTCATTCTTCTCCTTAATGGAGGATGTGTTTAAGTGAGACAGGTACAAATCTATCTTTTGCCTCCATTTGATACGATTAGCTTTATCCCCCGTCTCATTCTTTGTAGGTGATACTGACGGGAAATCAATTACAACGGGTTTTCGGCTTTCATTTTCACACTCTGAGCATTTTAGCTTCTTTGTCCCCTCATTGTTCTTGACATTAATTTGGCACAAGATGATAACAATCTGTATCATTATTGACATTGCAAAAGGAATTGCAAGCGTAGTGTGAAAACCAAGACGGTAAGAAAAAAAATGAAAGGTCAGATAATAGATGATGACTAATGTGAGGCATCTGTTTGGGTTGTTTCGGGGGTTTATAACTGGATTTAGTCGATTAGCAGGGGATTTACAAACATGTTGTATTACAATGGAATGAACCCATTTTGGAGGACATATATTAAGGTGCAGGATTAGGAGTCTGTCTTAGACTTGTGCTAACCTGTCCGTTGTCTTTCAATGCTGTTACCAGGCCCATGAATTAAATATAAAAGCTTATTGGTGGAATTACTGAGCAAGGAATCATAGCAGTCCCTTCTTAGGTAAAACTCCCTGTCTCAACACGGATCCCTGTATGAAAAGCTAAATATGGTTAACAAAAGTTAACAAAAAAATATATACAAAACAATAGAGGCTATGACTGCAGTGATGCACTTAGGGTGCCACTGATATGTCGATGCGACCATTGATTGACCATTTTAGAAAACTCACAGAAGATAACCACTGTATTCTGATTAAGAAGAACATTACATTAAGAAAATATGGAAGTCTATGGTGCAAATTTATGGGTTTAATTACAGTCCATGACTAAGATATAAAGCGCAACACAGTGGCTAGAAACACAACATTTTCCTTTCTTCTATCCTACATGGCCTGGTAAGATGAGATGAATCAATGACTACGGTAGCTAACCCCCTTTTGTGGCCATCGGGCTCATGCCAGCAGATCTGATGCTTGAGTTGACCTTAATGAACTAGGGGTGGGCTGTCAAACTGCAGCTTTGTAGCCCCCATTTTGTTTTGCTTTTAATGCCAAACTATACAGACTACGAGGTTTTGCAAGGTTTTCTTTTTCAACTATCATTACATAAGTTATGGTGGGTAAAAGGTGATGGAAATCCTTCCGCTTAAATTTAAGGGGTAGTAGAAGTATTATTACACACTCATCTACAGACACCAGACGGCTTGTTTTTCCCTCAGAAATCTCATGGTGCTTCCACAACCACAAGGGATTCTGGGTAGGCGCATGCAAATAAGGTTAACAATTATCACATTTGCCTCTATATCCACTTTATACATGGATCCCTTGAAAGTAATCGCCCACTGTACAAGACAGCCTTTAGACAAAACTCAGGTAAGGTGCAATAGCCAGATCACCACTCATGGACAGCTGTTTCATCCTTCATAGGACTCGTCAGCATGAGGTTGTGATACTGGCTTGATAGTTGAGGCTTGGGGTAGCTAAGAAATACCATTACATAAGTTATGGTGGGTAAAAGGTGAAGGACGAAACAGCTGTCCATGAGTGGTGATCTGGCTATTGTACCTCTTCCCGAGTTTTGTCTAAAGGCTTTCTTGTACAGCGGGCAATTATTTTCAAGGGATCCATGTATAAAGTGGATATAGAGGCAAAGGTGATAATTGTTAACCCGTTTACAACTATAAATCCCCTATGTTTTAGGATATTATTGAATTTTGTCTCCACAGTCAACATGTTTGTGTCCCATATAGTGTCTACTTCAGAGGAGGTACGACCACGGGGTAGGTTAAGATATGGCTACTTCCTTAAATTTTGCCCCATCAATTATGAGAGCCCCTACTTTACTTCTCAGTATTGTATAGCAGCAGCTGCTTTGGATAAGAAGAATCATGGGGCTTTGGTGTTTGTGCTGAGGACGAAATACAGATATAAATCCCACAGTGTACTTATCCTTTTTATGTCATCTGTGGAAGCCGGTGTCAGAGATGCATCTTAGATGCTTATTCCCTAACACCAAGCACGCCAAACAGAAAACATTGTTCCCCAGGGACCATTGCAGCGAGTGCTTTGAAGTCTGTCCATTTCAGAATCACGATCTAACGTTCTCAAGTATTCAGGAGTTCTGAATAGTACTCAATACCAATTTACTTCTGCCTGATCGGCCGTCCCCTCCTTTGTTGCTGGTTAATTCACTTTTTGTCTTAGCTCACAAACATTCCTGACGACACTGCTGGCACCAAAGTGAACTCAAAAGGAAATTAAGGTGTTATTGTGATCTTAAGATGGTGTCATATTCCAGGGATATTTTTTCTAAAGTGAAGCTCTTCTTGAGTCCCCAGTAAGGTCATATACTTTAACCATATAGAAAAAGGAAAAGAAATATTGTAACTATTGGATGTGATTCAATGTATCAAGAACTGAATCAGGATAAGACCAGAACATAGTGTTTGGCAATACAATTTATTAATTCTGTATCTTTTCTGTGTTTCATTTTATGTTTCCTTTTTTCTTTTAAGGAATAACAAAAACAATACTATGATAAATATATGAAGTATAAGCGACACTCACAGCCAGGTAGATGCTCAAGTTCAACATTTCACACTTTTAATAGGCATTGCATCCTCTTTATACAACCTTGGCAATTATTAATATTATATCCTTACCTTATTATGTTTATTAATATTATCATTATCTTTCTCTTCCCTCCCCCCTCGACAGTACTCTAGGTATTCTTTTTTTAATTATATCCATATCAACTTACTGTCTTTTATATGAATGCTATATAGTTACATCGTTAATGTTATCCTTATGATGTAAGAATGGAAGGTTTATGTTTTTTGTATATGTCTGTATTTGTTATCTTTATACGATAATAAAAATAGGCATTGCATCCTTTTAACATATAATGAATCCCCAAACAAGGTACTCAAAATTTACAACAGGGAACTTAGGTTATACATTGTTTAAACGGTGAAATAACCTCTATCACTCCAAGGCACAAACACTCTAGTATATAACATTATGCATAGAGCAAAAGTATTTAGACACCTGACCATCACAACTATATGAGCTTGTTGAACATCCCATTCCAAATCCAAGGACATTAATATTGAGTCACCACTTTTGTGGCGATAACAACTTCTACTCTTCTGGGAAGGATTTTGGAGTGTTTCTGTGGGAATTTGTGCCCCTTCAGTAAAAAGAGCGTTTATGAGGTCAGTCAAGAACCTGACAAGACAAGAAGTCCTGGCTCGCAATTGACGTTCCAGTTATTCCCAAAGGTGTTCAATGGGGTGAATGTCAGGGCTCTGTGCAGCCACTTGAGTTCCTCCACACCAAACTCGTCAAGCCACATCCTTATGGACCTTGTTCTGTGCACACAGAGATTTCCTATCAGATAAAAGGTGCTACTTGCTCTGGATTACGGGATAGTGATTCTTTTTAGCGTCTTAACGGTCATAAATCAGTATCACAAGTCACAATCACCTTCTGTTATTGAATAACATTTATCTGATCCTGCCTGTGTTCACTAGAAAGGCGTCCAACCTTTTTGTTGAAAGTATTAACTGAATCCATCAAAATCACTTCACTTGGCGAGCATTAGATAAAAGCTTTAAGATGGCAATGCAATGTGTGACCATCTTTTCCATCTCAGAAAGGGTTAGCATTGCTGTATCCCATTTGGATTAGTAGATCTGGTAATACATCCTTTGCATAATCTTCTAATACTATCCAGAGTGACCTTTTCCACTCAACAGAAGATCAAGTCTTCACCTTTTAATCAGGAACCTCTGTGAGGATGCAATTGTTTTCGTTGGTAACCCTAACTCTTCAAATTTCAAACTTTAACTGTAAAGTCCCAGCCTATTGTTGAAAAGGACCGTGGTACTGTTTTTTTTAATATTAGATGTTTTTAGAATTATCCATTTTAAATACCTTGAACTCACTTGTAAACTGTATGTAAAGATAAAAAAAACTATTATTACTGGGTACATGTATATATATATATATATATATATATATATATATATATATATATAAAATCTTAAACATTATAATGGAGGATATTAATCAACACAGCATAAAAATATACATTGTGAATTTTAACTTTTTTTGTAATTAGACAGCTGCATATTAGCAATTTGTATGTGTTCCAACTCTGTTATCTTAGTCCAATCTACCTTGCTCCTTTTAGGCAGTCTTCTCCTGGCTTCTGCCTGTCTTAAAAAATAGAATGGCTCAGTCGAAATCACCAATCTGGAAACCTTGACTAATGAAAGTTTATCGAGGAACAGACTTCATTAGCATTTTGATAAATGATCAGCTCAGTCTGGTGTTTGTGCAGGAAAAGTCACTGAAAATAATGCATGACTGACAACAATGGGAGCCTCCAGGTCTGCAGAGAAATTGAGTTTATTGATCAAAATGAGATAAAACCAGGTTTTTGCCTACGCCGACCTACGTTACTGTAAACAGCACGGTATTTTGTACTCAAGGAGAAAATCATTTTTTACTTCACTTTTAATAGACCATCACTGTATCTGTTAAACAGGGTTAAGATCCCCACAAGATTCAGGACAATCATTCTATGGGCAGAGAGATGGTCATGCAGTCTAAGCAAAGTCTGGTGAAAAGGGCAACACTTTTACCATATATTGTACAATACCTAGAGAGGATTTCTTCTATAAATCATGATTATCAACACGCTACCGAGCATCAATCCATATGTTAGTCTTAGGGTCAATGATGTTATAAGTAGCTTTACATTGAGTCTTAATGTGTCATAGATGTAAAAAAAAACCTAATATGGCGATGATATTTTGTAAGATGTATATTATGTAGGGAACTGGCTTTCCAGTGGATTCCTATAGCTAGTGTAGCATTTCTTTCCCTTAGACACAATTTGGGGTTTTGCATTTAAAGTGATTGTGGTGTAAAGTTCAAAGGGTGTCTTATCACCATACCAACCAATAGAATGCTCCTTTTGCTTGGACCAAGGTGCTGGTTACTATGGTGATAAGAAGACAATTAAAACAATATTCATTAACATGAAATCATACATAAATGTTATACATAAACCACTTATCATTGGCTCTTTAAAGTGAAATGATCCGCAGAGGCATCTGATGTCACTATTACCTCATAACCTTGGGTATATAGACTGCAATAGATTCAAAGTATAACGCATAGAATGTAAGGGTATCATTAGTAGGCAATAGACTATAAGGGTAATAGAATCCTGTAACTAAAGTATTTTCAAAATATATTATTATTATTTTATATAGTGCCATATTCCCTATTTACTATGGGTAAACAGGACAGATGCATAAGCCTTTAAATAAATAGTTAATTAAGAGATGGCCCAATTAGAGACTTAAGTCTCTAATATGTGAATTATAATAAATCTAATTTTTTGCAAAGATTAAAGTCTATTAATCAAGAACACAAACAGTTATTCCTTTTTTAGTTAACTTATGGCAAAAATGGGACTGATATTATTTAACCTCTAATTTGTCATTTCATATTTGGTCAGTATGATGAACAAAACCTGTATAATTACAATACTGTAAGAAATCAATAAAGTCTCTGGAACTTTAACCTAAAGCTGGGGATTCATAGATATTTTATATGGCGTTTCTCTTTTGCTATTGATTAGGCAATAAATGCTAAGCAAAAATTACTCAAGGCGTATGATCATTGCCATTGCTTTTCGGAAATTACTGTACAATGTTTGCTGGGATTTGTATCATTGCTTGATTATGTGTCCTCCGGCCAAAAGGTTGAATGGTGTACATGGACCTCTGCGTGGTTCAAACAGAGGTGAAACAAGACACAAGGAGTTTAATAAATAGTTATCGCCTGGAGCTAAACACTGGCCGTTGGATCCGATGGGTTGCAGAGTGTTCTATTTTTCTCTGTCTCATTCCATCAATGGATGTTTCAGCATGTCCTTCTCCCAAGACAAGCCAATAACATCCACCATTCACCATATACATCTGCAAAATGCAATCTAGGATAGAGCCCAATATATGAAGGAGGCTCAGGATGGTTTCAGGTAAATAAATGTCAGAATTTATAATTGGAATTTTAATAATGTATGGAATACCACTTAATATTTTATAATTTCATATCTGTAGCATCTGGTTCGTTGTTACACTTTCTTATCTATTGGACTGATTTATACTGAGACATTTAAAGCTTTTATTCAACTATAACACCAAACTGGACTGGTCACCATATTTTAGAAAGGTCGATTTTTCTTCTCTGTTTTACATAGTATGCGTGTTATTTTATTATTTATACAGCAAAAGAAGCAAAAGAGAATATATAAGAAATGGCTACATACTCTATGTATCAATCAAATTTAAACTTTATTACTCATCAAGATCATCTCAGACATCTTTAAAATGACAGAGAGGGATAGAACGGAAGCAACAGTTCCTCAGGTACATTGCATCTCCAGCTATTATGATTGAGGGTGCGGACACATTTTGGATAAGATCCAGTGTAGTGAGAGAGGGAAACAGTTGGTCCTTTGACCTTGAGGCTAGGAAGGCTATGAAACCTGAGGACTGCTTGGAGACCCCAGTTAGGTCAACATGGGTGCTTGACACTTGGTTGTGTTTTTGAGAGGATTTCACATATTCATTTTGTTGTAGTTGTTGTAATATGCACTGATTTTGCTGCAGTGGATTCTTTTCCTGAATACTTTTTTGGGGGGTGGTCTGTGCCTGTTTGCTCCTTCCACCCCTTTAACACTTCAGTGGGGCTCCTTCTTCAGGGTGGTCTTAAAAGTTCCGGCTCCCTTTTTTCCCCACATGGGAAGTGCAACCCTAGAAGAGATATGTTGGGGGTCCAGTTTCTTCTGTGGCCCTACCACTAGGATCACGGACACCACACTACAATGGCCTTATTTTACATCTTTTGCAAATGCATAACCTTACGTATATCTTTGTTGAACCCCATTATTTCATTTCCTGAACTAGGCTACATTTTATACCTTCTGCTGGGAAGAAACATTGTCCTTTGAGTTTATTGCTCTAAGAAAATATGTATTGTCATGACTCCAGTGCTTTTTACAATGGCAAATAAAGTAAAAGCTGCTTACATTATATAGAGATCAAAAGATGGATTTGTGCTGTCAGAGACCAGGATGTTGACCACCAGGTGTATAGTCCAAAGACCCCCTTTACACAGACATAGCTAAAATGCAGGAGGGGATATTTTGTGAGGACGTATGACCACATTGCACTAAAATCTATTTTAGTTACATGGCTCCCCTATATTAAATATGTCGGTGATGTCCATGACCAGTGATGTATCCTCGCCTAGACCGACCAGTATCCCACTGCATAATGGGCCAGTTACAAGGGAAATTTTTGCCTTCCTCAACCTGCCCATTAACCCTATGGAGGCTATACTGACCCAGCACAGCCTTCATAGGCTTTATTAAAAGGTGGTGTGTGCCTTTAAGACACGGCGCCTTTTATTGTAGTTGAAATGCCGACAGCGGAGGGTGGTCCAAAAGGTAAATACATCAATGCTTCCAGCCTTTTTCACTCTTAGGCATAGCTGTATAATTGTTAAAAAATGTTTAATATAGGAGACCGTTGGGTATAAATTCACTGTTTAAATATGTCACAAGCCTCTAAAGCTACACAATGGAAATTCCAAATATTTTATTTTACTTACACCTGATATAATAATAATTGAGCGAAAGACAAACACAATCTCGTTTACTTTGTCAGCAAAGCAGTAGCCATACAAGCCTTATTTTTATTTTTACATTTAAATTTCCAGGTTCACTGCATCAACGGCAAACATCTGTACACATCATTTATAAATAAATCAGTACGTACAATTTTAAAGCAAAATCCAACATCTGTACAACATATATCTGAATGACCGCAGTGATCCCCCCCCCACCCATTAACAAATATCATGTGCATAAAACGGACTCCACAAAATTCCCGAACGGTTCATGAAAATATGGAAATATTTAAGAGATGCGAGAAACGAAAAGTTATGGTTCTTCATTACTGATTGGATTTCTAGGGTTTTGACACTCTGTGGGACCTATTTGTTATTTAAAGGGCATGGGGATAAATTATTTTGCAGGACCTTTTAGATGTAGGCTATATTTTCCTATAACCCTATATCAGACCTTATGGGGGCTCCGTTGACTAAATGGGGAACCTAAGCCTTTCTAGCACTGATGGCCGCAAAGCCAGTGACCCAAAAAATCCCTCCTGGGAATGTAGACGTTGAATGACCAAATTCCAGGAAACAAAAAAAAAATGATTGACCTCTATCATAGCTGCATTAGTGCCATCAAAAAAAATATTCTCTTGTGTCTGGGGCATTGCTTACTAAATGTTTCTACGTGCTAAAAAATATTTGCACGATATTCCACAATTTTGTTCTGTTGTGCGTTCTCAAAGTCTTTGGATTATGAAAGGGTTAAACAAAACAGATCTGTTCATTGTGAGTTTGCCCTTAATGTTTCGCCCTGAAATATATTACTCTGATTCATGATAAAGCCAGCAGAGGTTTAGTAATACATTATAACAAAGTAACCTTTACCCTGTCCCACTGCCTTGGGCAACTTGCTCTGCCATACATTACAAGGCGATCAGGCAGAGCAGGAACCAATCAAGGGAAAAAGTGACACGATCTTCAGAGCTACACTGACATATAACACGCGAAGGACATTTTCAACCATTTCACCTATATACAAGCAGGGATTTATTTTCAAGGGGAAAAAAAAGACGACAGCACTTTTACATTTTGTACAAAAACGCATTACAGCCGTATTCGATCTTTTAATTAAAAGGATTTAAAAAAAAAATGTATTCACTGTCATGACAAGATAGATGGAGATGTAATGTTTAAAATATGCATTCTTCTAAACCCTGTGACATCACGGTGTGGCACCGTATGCAAATGAACTGCTAATATGGAGGATCCTACAGGGCCAGACTGGGGATGTAAAACAGCCTCGGTACTTTAAGGCCGGTGGCCACACACACATCATTTAGTGGATGCTGGTCTTAAAGTACCAGGGACGTATATGTATGGTTGTCTATTACCATTTTATACTCCATATCAAGCCAGCGGCTGCACATTGCAGAACCCGTTGGAACGGCAGCAAATTTTAAAATAAAAGCAAAGTGCAGATATATATATACTATGTTTTGGGCTTCCTATCATGTTGCTTGACCTCAAAAATGTTATGAATATATAAAACTGTTAGAAAGAAAAATATCTTATTACATTCATGGAGGTGGACCCATGTTAATCCTTTTAAATCGAGAAAGGTCGAATGCAGCTGTAGCAAGAAATATTCTTTTATCCCTGTTTCATTATGAGAGGTGATTCGATTTTCCTTACTTTAATGGACAAAATACATGACAAACATCAATTTACAATTCACTTTTTCATTTTTTTATTGATCTTCTAAACCAGTGGTTGCCATCTTGCTGCTTGTGGTTACCAATTTGGGTTTAAATAAATCCTCGGCATGGTCCAACAGCATTATTGTACAAATTGCATATGTGCTTCTATGGAGTGCGGATCTTGGGTGGCTCTGGGGTGATTCAAAAATCAAGTTTGTCAGCTGTTATTCTGCAAACCCTATGATCTAAACTGAGTTATACTTTTGTGTTTTAGTAGAATGTGATAAATAGTTTTAGACTTGTTTCTCAGCTCACTCTTTATTTTCCTTTATGTTGCCCGGAATCGTGGTGTGTGTTCTCAGAGGATCTATGAAAGTTATTTATCAAGGCAAATGTGTGAAGATCTGGAGACAAATGATTCCTTTTACTTGTATGGAATTCCCGTCTTTGATAAATATTGGAAAATCACTGTCCAGAATTCCTCCGGCATTACCTTGATAAATCTAAAACCATTCTTTATAGGTACCGGTGTTTTCAACAACTTTGTACCTTTAGGTCCCTACTAATGTATAATTATGATCTCCAGAAAATACTTTTGATAACCACTGATTTAAAGGTAGCGTCTTCTTGTCCATGGTTGAGTTTTGCAGTCAGTTCGGTAATGTGTCAAGTCCCAAGGAAGCTGCATGTTGCTTTGCCCTGAGCCTCAAGTTCTCAATACTTGTTGTTTTGCTGTTTAAGCTTGGGAGGCCACCTGATGTCTGCAGGAGAGGAGAAGACCAGACCTGTTGCGCATGAGACAAGGACTGGTAATAAGATTGACAATGTAGAGAACTCAATGGAGCCATGCCCACATTCATGCCTAAGTACGGTACCGCTGGAGGACTGGCCATGTCAAAGGATGAGTAATGGACCAAGTTGTTGGTGGCAGCCATATGCTGACGGAATTGTTCCTGCAGACGGAAGAGGCTGAGCGGGGACGAGGAATATGAATGAGTTGGGGTGAGACAACTGCTGGAGGAAGGAGTCATTGTGGTGCTAGCTGGAGATTCTGCAATGAAAAAGCAATATTTTTAATACGTACCCTGCATTACATTGTAATTATGGAGTATCAGAAATACTTTATGTATGGATGTCACTGCTGGTACCATGTTTGCTGTAAATATGCTATCTAGAGTATCTGTGACATGAGCTTTGGGAAACACCTAGTTCCTCTAAATTTATTGTATGTCTTTGGTAAACTAACAGAAAATTTTTTCATAAAGACAAAAAGAATCCTAGCTACGGGCATCTGAAATGCAGATATGACCTTTAAAACACAAAAGAGATACCACCAACCCTTTTATTGTAAATCTTTCAAGACTGACCTGTTTTTGGACTTGTTCGTTTGCAATTTAAGATCCTGTTGTCCGGAGTTGGAGTTTTCGCTGCCTTTGGCTCTCCCTGTGGTGTTTTGGGTTCCTCCTCTTTATCGGTCTGTTCTTCTGCTGCCGATTCACCCGCAGATTGTTCGGAGAGGGTCAGGTTCAGCTCAATGCTAGTATCGCCCACTGAGCTGTGGGGTTTCTTGGAGTCATGGCTCGGACTTGCGGGCTCTACAGGTGCGGCGTCACTCTTGCCTTCGCTGTTACTGCTCACTTCTGACTCCTTTTGTTTCTGAAGCTGCTCTTTCTGAAGGCTTCTCTGCTTCTTGCGGAACTTGGCTCTTCTGTTCTTAAACCAAACCTATAGTTCAAATATTATTAAACATTAGATTTATAATTGACTAATCATTTGTTTTAGAGATGCACAATTAATAAATAGCATCTGGCTTATATCTACATAAATATAGTTAGCACTTTGCTTTGAACTAGGTTATGGAAACAGATGATTGGTTATTTTACTGAAGGTAACATCATAAAGAACCAGCCGGTTCCTTCAGTAAGCAGAAATGAAGTAGGCTATGGTCAAGTCATGGTACAAAGTATACATAGGACTGTTAATTACCTGCACTCTGGCTTCTGGAAGGTTGGTACACATGGCCAGCCTCTCCCTCATCACCACATCAGGATAGTGAGTTTTCTGGAAAGTCTTCTCTAGAGCTTCCAACTGTTGCGCCGTGAATGCAGTGCGGCTTCTTCTCTGTTTACGATGCTGGGATCCGTAACGAGCTTCCAAAATGATGTCTTGAAATGTACAGCCGTTGGAAGATAAAAAAAGGCCAATTTAATTATTGGAAGTGGTTTGAAGAACTTGTATCAAATGTCTATGTTCCATTTCAATATTAGAATAGGAAAACTATCTATTTATCTTTTAATCACCATCTATCTCTTTGTAGAATGGAAATTAAACTCTTGAACATTGTGTAAATAATAGAAAACCAGCAGAGGAAAAGTGCCCCTACACATTGTCATAGGGATGTCTTACAAGAAAATAACATATCCTATATCAGAGACGATGTGACAAAGAAACACAGTATATGGACTGACACATAGTTTTTCTTACCAGCCAGTCTCTCTGCCAGCGTAAGCGCGTGAACCGAAGGTCTGTAGTCAGGGGCTTGCTGTGCCTGTTGTGCTGCTTGTTGGTGGAGATTGTACATGGCACTCAGCGAATTCATGGCGTGCAGAGAGTAACCATTCACTCCGTAGTGCTGCATGGCTGGAAACACCTGAAAATATAAATATATATGTCGATGGTATTTGTTAGTCCATAGCAAATTCTTTAGTTTTATTAGTAACATAAAATTTCCCATTCTAAGCCAAAGACTAATGATTTATACGGTTGTCATTAAGCACGAGTTACCCTCAACATCCTTAATGGAAAATAAATACAGGATATGAAAAGAGTTTTGTCTTGTCTCATTAATGGAGAATTCTACTGCCATCAATAAAGCCACCATCATGGATGATCCAACTCAAGTCCATGATTTCAAAAATACATCTAATGTTTAAACAATACGTCTGAAGTATGACAAAATACTAATAGTATCAAAAAAAAAATATGTTTAAAGGACAGTGTTCTGGTCTTCCAAAACAGGGCCTGAGAAAACCCAACATGGACTCCAAGGAAGGCTGATGCTTATATTTTGTTTTACTATTATGTGTTCCTAAAAATCATATTTATTCATAACTATGTCTCCAAGACACTTAATTCTATTCAACTTATTCCTGGTCTTGCAGGACCTTCATATTGACAAAGGTTATCACAAGATGCTCACTCCCATTGCTTTTAAATCTAGAATTCAAAAATAGTATTTGCGATAAAGTGATAATCTCTGTTTCGTATGTTTCATCCGGACGGGTAATGTCATAAACGCAGTGGCTTATTACAAATGTGTGTACTTCCGATTCTATATACGTGTAATATACATAATATCCAAGTATATCGCAGAGCGACTATATTGTTGAGGAGGGAAATTCATTAATCATCGAACACTGTTTATCAAACTGTCCAATTGTGCTTACTTTGAGTAAAATAATCTTCATATTTCATTAGGCAGGCGAGTAAGCTGATCTTTTCAATTGCTTATAGATAGCTTTGAATTTTTTGCAAGTGCATCTTTTATAGAGATAGCCTGAAGGCAGATACTAATGGAACATGTTCCCTAGAAGTAAGGGACCGGAGTTCTACGAGTGATGTCTGGAAGTAGGAACCCAAATTCCCCATGTTACCCCTATAGTCCATCATGAAGGTTCTGTGTAGTGACTCGCCAAATGGGTTAACCAGATGGCTCTAATAGGGGTCCTCATGGACACCTTGACTTGTCGTTACTTAATGATAGTTCATTGAAACACCAGCATTCAAGCTGGGATATCAACCACAACATACTGGTGGTGAAAGCACCAAGTAAGAGTCTTATATGTGATCGCAGCAGTGTGGAATAGGAAGAGGAGATCTTCGGAATATGTGACCCTGAAAATCTGTGCCTTCACCCCGAGACCCTGAGATTGGGGCAAAAACCCTGAGACTCTGGGAAAAACCCTGAGAGTTGCTTGTTATTTTTATATAACTGGTGGAAAATAATACTTTCGACAAATATTTAGATTGGATATACGTTCTGTTTTAGACATAGATCATTATACATGTGATATATCTCTTATTGACCCTCTAAAGATAATACTGTAAGCATATAATCTACTTTCTGCATTTTTGATGGGTTTCCATTCAATATCGTGAACCTATTTTGGAAAAACTGCTACAGAATCTTTTTGGACACAAAGCTAACAATTCTCTCTGATGGAGTTATGGAGAGCATGGAAAACCAGCCGCTAGATGGGACTAATTTGTTTATATTTGTAACTCTGTCACACAATTATATTAATTACAATTTGCCCCATATACTTTTTATCTTAACCATGTACTTGTACCATACATTGTAAAAATAAAAATGATTTTTTGATGAGGCCAAAGATGGCGGTCCTTGGGATTATTGGACTAAACACTGGCAAGAATAATCTTTCGCGATGTTTTCATGTTGCAAAAGGGGTTAAACCATGCTGTGCCTTGTAAATCCAAGTAACTTTTCTGCCAAGTGAGATTAAAGGAAGGATGTTTGGCTGGAAACCCAAAGTTAGCAGATTGCAGAGAGCCTTTGTTTAGGCTCCTTGTTAACTGTGTAACCGTGCTATGGGGCTTACCATATGAAACCTGTTTCTGTTGGCTGGGTCTGTTCTGTTTTATACGCTACTGTACAGAGCTTTGATCGCATTAGTAACTACAATGTATGCGTTATTGTTCCGTGTAATGGTTCTAAGGTGTCAGCCTTCCCAAAATTTGGAAGTTAAATTCCCTTCTCTATCTGACCTGTTTCAACTTGATCAGAAATGGCTTTCATTTTACAACCCTGCGTTTTTAACGTGCTGCAGCCGTCTCTGTTTCAGATACCAAAAATGTGCCAGCTTTGTGGCGGAACAGCTGTTTTTTTGTATAATGCCTGCATCCGCATCATGTCATGGCGGTTGCTAGGTGTGAAATTTCTACTTTTTAACTTAGTTTACTATGGTACTGCACTACATGGGTGGATCTATTAGTTAGGGTTACGTCGTTTCTAAAATCATATTTGATTTATAGTTTAAGCGGACTAAAACATGTATAATATCTACAACATGACATATTTAAAGGGCCACAGTATAGGGTAGAGCTTAGTGAATAGATAAGTAACTACAGAGTATGGATGATAGAATTTAACCGGTGAATTGGGTCTTTGTAAGTAAATGAAAGATTATTCTAAACACAGATGATGTGGTTTACGCAATCCAACACCTGTGTGGTTCCTGTCCCTTTAATTTGCATACTTTTGGTTGGCAATACTTATCCGAAACTTTTTTACAGCCCTTCATATAGTTCAGAGTACATTTTGGTGAAATCCTAGTCTTTGTTGATGAACTTGGAATGAGTCAAGTTTAGTAAAGGACAATTTTTGGTGTAACCTAATTCTAATAAGTGTTTTGTCACTGTATCCACCATAATCGCTCATCCGTCCCTCCTGAAGTTTCAGTTCCACCCTCCGCATCTAGACCACACACAAAATAGGTGCGACTGAATGGAAAATTTAGGCCGTTACACAAAACAAAGAGAAATAAAATCACTTTAAGGTTTTGCCTGGGCATTAACCACCTGAAACTTAATAGTATTTATCGCTATAGAGAGGGGGGACGTAGTATTTCAACTAAATTTGGATTTTAAGCTAAGGGAAGTGATACACACTCAGCTTCCTGTTCAATGTTCCAGTAGCATGTTGGCCAGGAAGTGCTCCTACGAGGTAGCGCAAATAAAAATAATTTCCCCCATTTATATTATATCATTAAATGGAAAAGTTTACATGTATACATTTATCTATACATTTGCATTTAAAGATTGGTCCCTTATACTTAAATATTTCACTATTTTTCTAAAAGCTATAAAACTAAAAATAATGTGTACTTAAATAGAGATGAATAACACTGCAATTTTATTTATTTTTTTATTTATAAGTGGGCACATTTTTAGGCATGTGGGTTTGCTCAGAGCTCTTCTTTAATGTGTATATAAAGAATATATATATAAAGTATATATATATTGTGTAATAATATAAATATATATTTATATATAATTTCTATATATATAAAATATAATATTATAATTTCATATATATAAATATAATATTATAATTTCATATATGTCAAAAATCTTTTAAACCTTGAATGTTTTTAAAGAAAAAGTTATATAAAACTTGATGAGTTTAAAGTTTTCATGGCTGAGAGGTTTACTTTAAATAAAAAAATGGCTCACTTTCCAGTATGTGTCCTTCAACACATGTGCATAATGAACTAAAATAATAAAACATTTTTATGTAGAATGTACGGATCTTTTTTTGCACATTTCCATTCGGCGAGGTCTTGGATAAATGCTATAGTTCTAGCCGATCCTTCTTAGGCTGGAGAATTTGTGTGATCTCAACAGCTGCCCCCCCCCTCTTTTTCTAACCAAACTGCGTTAAATTCCCCCAGGGCCCCCCGACTCAAATGCATCCCATTGATAAAGCTAATAACAAATTCATTTTCTCATTTATTTTGTGCTCAGAGCGCAGGGGCCATAGCAGCTTTTGGGAAAACCATAGCCGATTCCCAGACAAAAAAAAATGTTATCCATTAACATCCAATTATCACTTGGTCCATGCTATTAATTATAAATCAGTCTTCTAATTGGGATAATTAGCTTTCTCACGTCTAATGCAGCATGACTGATGCGTTTTGAGAGGGTTTAATCACTTCATTTGTTTAGTAGCTGGGGAACAAATGCAATACTCAATGTAATTTCATCATCATCCTCATCAGAACTAAAAGCTCTTTAAGCTGTTAATAAATGTTTGCAAATACCTCTTCTGGAGGATTTGACAAATCACAATAGTGAATCAATTACTAACGTAATATCATTACTTTGGACTGTAAATTTTCACATCAAGGGCTCCGGGGTTGCTTTATTTGATGCAATGATTATTGTGTAACTGTTTGGGGCCCTATTGTGATTGCTGGAGAACATAATTAACCATTTTTATTTGTAACACATAAATGGAATACTTGCTTTTTTCTTAATTCTTGGTTTAATAATGTACAATATTTGTAAAAAAAAATATCACTTGTATTATTAATTTTAATAATCATTTTTATTTTTTAAATTATTCAGACTTACAAACTGCAGCTCTGGTGTGCAACAAAAATCAGAGCCAAGGCAAATTATGAAAATATCCCCTAATTTCTCGTAATCTGTTACGTAATGTATTGTAATGTAAGGAAGATGTGCTTTACAGAGAGGGTGGTAGATCAGTGGAATAGCCTCCCTTAAGAAGCGGTAGCGGCTAACGCAGCGAGGGAATTTAAACATGTATGGGATAGGCAGAAAAGCATCCTGAATCTTAGACAAGTCCAGGGATTGATTACGATCGGAGTTTTTATATCTGGAAAAAAATGGGCTGACTAAGTGGACCGACTAGTTCTGCTTTGCTGGCAAATTCTATGTTTCTATAGAGAGCCTAAAATTTCTGGACTATAATACAGATTTGATACATTTTTGTAATGTATTTAGATTAACCTTTTTGAGAAAAAAAAACTAATGAAAAAAACGACTACTAAAAAAAAAAAAACTATTAAAAAATACACCAAATTCAAATGGGAAAATACAATGATAAAATGTCCTAATCCTAATCTCTGTCCGCACGCTATTTAGATGGTGGCGATAAAACACACAGGGGGCATAAAGGTGTAAACTACAACAACTTCTAATGAGTAAACAATGTTTGCGCACAGCATGGCGGTAAATAATCTTCTTAGCCAAACAGTGGACTCATACTATTCCCTTTATTGTCTAATAATCCATTAATGAGGTTTGCACAGGGGTGGTTTGCCTTCAGGACATGATTAGATATGTATTACTGTCATTTACGTGGACAACTTGGCAGGCCAACCAACTGGAAACTAAAGGCAATTTACACTCAGAGATCACAGTCATAGCGAAACAGAGCATCCATACACCGAGCGGGGTATAAGGAGGAGGGGGATACGGCGGTTTTCTCTAATCTGCCTCTGGTACTTGTATAAACTGTCTATTGTTAGTGTTCTGCTGGCAGATTATTGTTTATGTTCATCTGAACTCATAAACTGAGTGGTATGGTCCACTATTTTCAATATATATATATATATATATATATTTGGTAATCCATAAGCATAACAAAAAAAATGACCAGAGGGCTGTGTTCTGCGAGGAACAGCAAAAAAGGTAAATTGATCCAATAGGAAATATGAAAAATGAAAAAGAAAAGTCGAATACAGTAAATCCAAATAATTTCACACTATATTTTGCTCAGTGTTACTTTTACAATTATATCTCTACTTATGTTTCTATCCATTTGATGGCACTATATAAAACAATAAATAATAATAATATATGTGTGTGTTTTTAGAACTGATGATGTAATGGAACTTGCGGGACACTAACAAGCATACGCTTTTTATTTTAAAATGGGATATCTGGCTGCTTTTTATGAAATCGGTGATCACTAAAACACAGGTTCCATAATCAGTAAGTATCTAAAAAACTACAAAACAAAGTTTCTCCGAGACAATTCAAACTCATAAAACAATCGGTGCACATCTGTTCGCCCCTCCAGTGAATATTATAAATGTAGGGTTTATGTAGCAGGTGGTTGATGTTATGATATGGTGTCATTATTTATAATCCAAGGATTTATTTAACTGGAATAGCTGATTTTGTGCTTGATGCAATAACTAAATCTGACCCATTCCTCTTCATGGGGAAAGCAGACAGAACTAAGCTTATTTGAGCAGAGCCCTCTTCACCTTTTGTTTCTGTAAATCCAAATTATTATATTATGCACTGCATGTTACATTGTACAGCGCTGTGGAATACGATGGTGCTATTTTAACCAAGAAATAAAAATAACTGCCCCCATTTTCACATTGTGTATAGCTTTTATCTATCTATATAAATAAGCTAGCTTATAAAAATATAGTTCTTAACTGAAAGACTCCAAGAAGAATTTCAATACAAAATAGGATGATTGATGGGGAGACATCGGAGAGGGGAAGGCGAATTGGGGGTGAGTTGGGTCTAAGGAGGGTAGATGTATACTAGTAGAAGTTTGTTTTTGTTTATCTCTTCTTATTCACTTTCTCTCTTAGTCTTTGTCACATACTTGGACAAATGGCTGATGTGGGAAGGTCTCCGTTGACACGAGCAGGGACTTATTCCAATGAGCATATGGAGGAGCGTCAAACATGGAAAATACGGCACAAATAATATTGATTTTAATATGCACCCCTCTTTGTCCAAAGCTGGAATTAAATTTAACGCTCCCGAAACCTCATAGTTTGACAATTCTTCAAATTCTGCACTTCCTCCATATTTGTACTTCTGTGGCTTGTACTTCTTCACACTAAGCCTTATGTTTTTTTGTGTTCCCCATTGTTTATCATGAAAAAAATGAATAAACATATGTAGAAATACAAAAACATGTAAACAAACAACAGCTAACTGGTAATTAAATTCTTGTGAAACAAATGTAAAAATATGTATTATTACATTTAGAGGATAAAACTGTAATTTTAACCAGTAAACATGTTTTTCAATACACTTTTTTTTTTTTTAAAGATGGCTCCTACATTACCCTTTGAGTGCCAGAGTGTAAGCAAAGCCGTGTTAGCAACACTACTGTTATTAGGTGCAGGTTAGTTGGAGTTACAGGCCACCCATGAGATTCCAGTCTTTAAAACTCATTTTGTTATTATATATAAATGCAAGCCACTTGTTTATTTTCTTTAAAATGAGTGTTCGTGGAATATAATTGTTGAAATCATGTCATCTTTCTCAAAATTTAGTACATTCCCATATTAGAATCTAAAGAATCAGTAAAAAAAAAAAAAAAAAAAAAAACAAGAATGGTGGCTTTCAACAGGGTCGGCCATTTAGTAAAATTAGGAGATAAGTTTGTAGGGATAACTTTTTAAAGAACATCACTTTCTCTCTGGTAGCCTTATGCCTCACCTTAGCACACAATGGAAGTTGGTGAGGTTATAAACACCTTAGTGCATAACACAGAAAGCCTAGAGCAGAATAAAGTGAGCTTATTAAAACAAACTCACTACTGGAAACCATCACTGTAGAAAGGACGGTAATGTGTTGACAATCAATACAGATCAGGATATAGAGATTTTAGATTAATTTGCACAAGACACCAGCTGAAACACACAGAGCCAGCAGAGAAAATAGCTTTATAAAGTGAATGCTTGATTTTCTATACTCAGGAACATCACAGGAGTCTAAACCAACTTTTCAAATTGGAGCCACCTGGCATCAGGCTTTAAAAAACAAAATGCCACAATCTGAGTTTGTACCCACTTGGCAAGGGGGGCTTAATAAAGATACACAATGTTTGTTTCATCCTAAAAGTACAGTTAGATTTTGAATACCACATCACATGACATAATCCTTCTTGGTCTTGGGGAAGAATATGTCTGATTCTGCTACAGGTTCACTTTAATAATTCTAATTCCTATTAATCCTAATACATCACATTTAAATACCTTGGATACATAGTAGCCAGAAAGCTCAAAGTACTAGTCTATACAAGGACTCCCTTCTGCCTTTTGGTGATCCTTAACACAGCAGATGGGTTAAACCAGTTTTGTCTCTCATAGCCCTCCATGCAACCCCCTGTCCATTCACAGCCCCTCTGTCTCTTACTACAGGTCCTATGTGTGCATCCCCCATGGCCTGAGGGCCCTTCTGCTGTGATATATGGCATGAGCTGCTAAAATATGCAAGCTGAACCCCATTCTGTTCTACTTTTAATAGGGGTGAACAACATACAGAGAAATTCATTCATCACTAGCCTTGACACCATTACAAAATCTACATGGGGTTAGATTAGAAAACAATAAAGAAAACACACACATTAATTGTGTGAAGCTCCTTCACACACAACACCAAATCACAGAATAATTGGGCATCAATCAAACACAAACTAGAGGGCCATATGCCATCCTATGGCTCTCTTTTTGGCACCTAAAGGTTAAGCATCATTTAAACAACTCTATCAAAAAATAAAAAAAAGTGTTTAACTTGTACTTTTGTGACACTCAAATAGTGAAAAATCATTTGGGCTGATGTGACATTTTGCCAAATCCAGCATTCAAAGGGTTAAGTTTTTGTCTTGTATTTTAAAAGAAAATCGTTAGGAAAATTAGCAAAGGGTTGTTTTATAAGTGTCCTGGAGACAGATAAAATGTGTAGATTCTAAATTCGTTTTTTTTTTGTCTTAATAGTTCTTCACAGATGCCCCTCTATAACTTCCTTCGCTAAAAAGATCTCCTCCTTAAATCGCCCTGTCTTTTGACCTGTATTATGCCCCCCGGACACATTTCACGGTGTCTTATTAAAACATCATTATGGAAATTAAATGGGATTTACAATCTAAGGCTTTGTTTGGCATAAATTAAAAGATTACAGATGAAGATTTCACCTAGGGCAAGAAATAGATTTTATGGTAACAAAGGAATATTAAACAGGACATTGGGGACCTGGTGAAAGAGCAACAGTGCTTAAAAATATACATATATATATATTTTAGGGATGGATTTCCTGTCAATATTCTAGCAAAAAGCTGGAGAAATGGTAAACTGACATCTGTTACTTCGAAAATCAAAAGAAACTTTGTAAAACCACTTTAAGGCTTCACTAAGTAAGGTAACTTTCTCAAGGTCTGTAGAATCTTACAATTCCAATATCACCCCTGCAAAAATATTACACTCATTTAAGTATTCTGAACTATTTATGTGTGAACATAAAATTAGATATATTATTACTACTAATAATAGCAAAATTAAAATAAATTAATGCATAACATGCATGGTATAATTCTTTTAATTGTTATAATATAGCAAATATGATACTATTGAAATCTTTAAAATTCTATTTTTGTTGTTACTTTTAAATACATACATTCTAAGTAAACAATGTGAAATCAAGATTATTATTCCCCCTATGCGCAGAGAGAGAGAAATTAAATGTTTGAATGCCCATTTTCTTATTTTTAAATACATGAAGTAGCTTATAAGTAAAGACAGTGTGAAATAAAAATTATTATGTCCATTATGCATTGAGAAGGAGAAGTGGAAAAAAGAAAGAGACATGAGGAAAGAAAGACAGGGAGAAATAAATAGAAAGAGAAATAGAGAGAAACAAATAAATAAAAAAAAACAACAGATAGAAAAAGAAACAGATAAACATAGAGAAAGAGATGGAGAGAAAGCGGTAAGTGTGAGTGTTTGATAAACATAGAGAAAGAGATGGAGAGAAAGCGGTAAGTGTGAGTGTTTGATAAACATAGAGAAAGAGATGGAGAGAAAGCGGTAAGTGTGAGTGTTTGATAAACATAGAGAAAGAGATGGAGAGAAAGCGGTAAGTGTGAGTGTTTGATAAACATAGAGAAAGAGAGGGAGAAAGAAGTGTGAGCGGTAAGTGTGAGTGTTTGATGTGTTGTGGTGCAGGTGAATGAAACAAATAAATTTCACATACCTCCTCTGTCTATTTCTGGGCACTTGTAGAAGTGACAGAGAATGTCCCTTTGCTGAAAGAATCTCAGGTTGAGGTCAGTGCTGCTTTCAGGTTGTCATCAGAGCCTAAGCCATCCAGTGATGTCTCCTCACTCAGGGTCTCCTGTCCTCTGCCTGATTTACACCATCACCTTCACTTTTAACTCCCCCCAACTTGCTCCAGGTCCAGCCAACATGCCATGTACAGAGGGGCTGGACTCTGCAAGGACTTTTAACAGAGCCTGGAAGGATTCAGGCACAGCCCATGCACGATTTTCAGTGGTCCTCCCAGCTGTCAATCATCAGACCTTATTTCCCCCCCCCCCCACTTTAACTTGTTACCAGTCATTTACTCAGACCCAGTCAGGTGTGAAGCTCTAATTAAATCATTGAAAGATAATGGAAATCTACTTGAAACTGGGTTGCTGTAAGCAGTATGCGCTCTGCTTTGTGACTGATGATACATATGAAGTTTAATGCTGTTTGCTCCTTCTGATGGTGTACAACTAATTTAACCCTTTGTTTGCCAGCATCACACTATGTGATCTACAGTATGCATCTCACCCCTAATCTAAGTCACCAATATTAAGACCTGTAGAGTTCAACCCACAGTACATTAAAAAGATTAATCTCGAAATACACAAGATTTAGAAACCACATACTGGTTTAGCTTCCACTCACTAACAGTCATATATATTATGAATTCACATTCTAAACAAGACTTATGTGTGTGATATTGTAATTAACCTTTACAGTGCCAGAACATTACCTCCTAATGTAGATGTACATATACACTGTGTAGGTGTTAGGTATTCGACCATTTACACTTTGATTGTAGATTTTGTGTCTCTATGACCCAACCTTACAAGCCAGATTCCTTTGTGAGCTACAGCTATAGCAAGAATAGTTCACATTAGACACAGATAAATATTCAAATATTGATTAAATAATTTGCTGATAAGAAGGGGTTAACTAGCTTCGTTGAATTTGAATTAAAAAAATTAAAATCATTTTTGAAAAGGGGGAAAATAATATTATCTTCCCTCTGTCTCTAAATACATTATCTATCTATCTATCTATCTATCTATCTATCTATCTATCTATCTATCTATCTATCCCTCTATCCATCTATCTCTATCTTCACATCATCATTTTTATAACAAATAAAACATCCAATCTTACTACCTGATCATTCACAAAAATTCTCAAATACTAAATGGATTTTAAAAAAATGATTGCTGATCCTGTAGGATAAGGTATGGGTTCTGGGTCGGGTTCAGACCGTCCAGTATATTTTGGTACCACCAGCATCTACCCATCCCTTGTCTTCAGACGTGGTCTAAGCACTTCTCCTTCTCCCGGGCTGTGTGGCAGGAGATTCCAGTAGATTTGCCATAGAGCTTTGTCATGGCTTTATTGCAGAAAAAGAACAGTTTAAACCTTTAGTGAGATTTCCAATACATGCCAGGGTCCTGCCTAGCAGAATCTATCCCAAATCAGGAGGATTTAAACTGGGAATGCAGAGACAAGACGCCAGTTCAGGCTCAAACCCCCTGTCTTAAAATGACTCCCCCTAAGAGGATTAAAGCAATAATACCCCCTTCTCTTCTTCTTCAAGGATTTTTTTTTTTGAGAAAAGATTTCTTCTCCTGGAGCAAAACCGTTTAGGCAGGAATTAGGCACATGAAAACGTACCTTTTAATTTAATCCTGCATATTTGGGTATGAATTCTGACAATGAAGAGTTGTGAAATCTCAAACTGGTTTATTTCAGGGTAGTTTAATTTGAAAGATTTTTTTTTTTCTGGAAGAGTAAATCGGTTTAAAGATATTGCAGAGGGCTGGATGGTGTGAGAAATATTCCTTAAGCCTTTTCTAGACATCCTTCAGAAACTTCGGAATTTACTGAAACTATCAATTTTAAATAAATGAATACATAAAATAAATAAAGTAAAAAATATTCAAACCGTATTTCAGGGAAAATTAAGAATTAAAATTACTATTTGTATATAAGTAAGCCATCAAACAGATTCATTAATTTATTTAATTTTAAAACACAGCATAGGGTCACAAAATATGTATAAAGTATTTAATTGAAGATATTCGATTACCGAAAATACACGAATTAATTTTATTATGCTGCATCATAAATAAAATATTAATATCAAGACACATTTAAAATTTCGTTTCGTTTTTAATGATTTAAGGGCTTTTACTTGCTTTTAATTTTTTAAATTATTTTAATATGAATTGAAAAACTATATATCGAGTGTAATAGTCATTCGTGTAGACACAGTAATGATTTTAACTTTGGAAGGTTTTTCTTATACTTGCATCCCCATCTCTGTTTGATATATTACCTACAATTAACTCTTTCAGTTCTTTAACAGCACATAGAAGGTAGATGCGGTGGACAATTTTGCTTCAAAATAAAAATGTCATCATCTGCATATTGAAAAATAAATATAATGTCACACTTACCATATGCAATAAGAAAAAATAGGATAGTAACCCGTTCATTACAGATTTTTTATCATTTATAATATTCTACCACCCTCTAAACGAAAAAGTTATCCGTTAATTGGGACAAACACTCTATAATAAGAAGAACAATTAAAATGACCTCATTCATATATATATATATATATAATATATATATATATATATATATATGTTTTATATAGCGCCCTCATATTCCGTAGAGCTGTAGAATCCATCTATCTATACTTTATCTATTATCTATATATCTCTTTCCATACTCACCTGTCCTCTTGTTCTGTGTACACAGGTAAAGTATACTCATTGTGCATTACGGTCTATCACTATTTCCATGCACACCTTCCACCCCCTCATAGTACATCCTTGTCTACCTAAGGGCCACTTTAGATTTTCAATCCAACACGATGGTCCTCTAACAAAAACAAGGTGTTAAAATAACTCTTCTGCTTAACCAAGCCCTGTCCACCTTGTTTGGGGTATTTTGGGGCTTTTAATTGTGTTTATTGTCCACTGTTTCTACTGCCTTGGGGTGAGAATGAAAAGGGATTAACTTGTGAACTTCTAAATATCAGAACTCAAATGAGAGGCAAATGTAGGCCAGCTCTCTTTGTGAGAACCATTTCTTAAGCAATTAAAGCGAGGAGAAATTCCTCTCAGCCTGTTCCTTAAAGCGGCTTTATGGAGGGTTTAAGGAAGACTAGTCCAGTCCATCAAGAGAGATTTAAACTGCATAGTGATACAGCAAAGCTCTGCCTGTTCTTATTTAAAGGACCAATGCAATTTCTTGGGAATCGGTCACTTCGTTACTTTAATCTTATTTACAAACTTAAACAGATAAGAATTTGTATCATTTATTTTTTTATTTTTTAATTATTTTTATAGTATTTTCCGTTAATGTGTATTAAAAAAATATCATAATTTTAGAAAAAAACACCCATTAAGTAATGAGTAATTCATTAAGATTGAAGCTGTTTTGTGGTTAGTTTTTCTTTACTGTAATTATTGATACTATTATTTTCAGTTAAATACCGGTATATATTTATAATAATATAATATAATAAAAACAAGTTATTTTACACACATTGTTATATATATATAATAAAATAAAAACACAGTTATAATAAAAAAAATGTATTGTTATATGGTTATTATTATTGTTTTATTATTGTTATTATTAGTATTATTATTAGTATTATTGTTATGATTATTTCTTTTGCAATGGCTGTAGCCTACAAATGGTTGAAAATAGATTAAATGTGTTAAAAAAAAACACCTCTGCACATTTAAATAAAGCAATCAATTTTATCTGTCATCTTAATGCAAACAGAGACCTGTGAGCCATTGCGATCCATATAAAACCAGCCATTACAGGTGAATAGTTATAATATTTAAATATCCCAGCAGAGAACAAATCTGCTAATGACAGAGTCCTGTAGTCTATTACCGATCCCCTGCAGCATTTAACCTCTGCGTTGTCAGAGGGAATTGGAGACATTGGCAGACAATGCACTATGGCACTGCAAGTGTTAAATTTTTTATTTAGACCCAAGCACCTTGCATTTATAATGGTGATAACCCAATTAATAAGTTAAATGGTATTTGCTGACCATGAATACATTAGATTTGGGTTCAAAATAAAAAAAAAATGCTCTTAGCCTTTCTTGGCTCAATTCAAGGGTACTCCAGCATCTGCTCATTTAAGGGCAATTAATCATTTTGATATATGGTTTAAAATTGACTGCTTCCTGGGGACCCCTTTTTGACAAGAATAACAAAACAATTTGCCAGAAGCCATCCCTGGGACATGCTATGAGGACGATCTTCATCTTAAAGAGTTTTTCCTCCCCTGTTTTTGTTCAGGTTTAGGTAGCTCTTTAAATGTTCTATTCTTAATAAACTCTCTTTATATACAGCACACAGCTAAGATTCTGTAAAACCCTCCGTTTACAATGTTTTATAATGATCTCAGGGACCCAACACTTTGCAGTGACAGACACAAGGTTGCATGAAAGTCAGATACTCCGTGGCTGTTGGTTGTAATAGCAAACACAGGCTATTCTACTTTCTACTAATATTTCTGAATATTAACTATTTACTGAATAATAACTTTTGTCAGGGTGTATCCTGGATGTTTTACCTTTATTGTCATTTTATGTAAATTTATCAGATACTTTCTCAAGATTGTAAGCTCCTATGAGCAAGCCCCTCCCACATTTGTTTCTGTGAGTTCAACATTGTTATATGATGCACTTCCAATGTCTAGTTGAGGCAGTTAAGAACCAGCCCATCTAGACTGGACATTTTTCCTTATGTAAGGAGTAAGAACTTAATCAGTCATTGGTCTTGTTTTAGATTCAGGAGCCATATGCCTATCCCATGCATGTATAAATTCCCTCCCTGCATTAGCCATTACTACATCTGATGCTGTTCCATATAATAATAATAATTAATAAAATAATATACAAAAGTGTACTTTACTTTTGGATGTAGTAAAAATATTTGTATGGATTAAAGGCTCTTGAAAAGAAACACAGAGATTATATATATATATATATATAATTATAATTAATGCTCTGTATTATGTAATGTCAATGTGTGTAAAATATGTACTTTCTTGCCAATTTAAAAAAAAGTTTTTTTCAGTATGAAATAATAAAAGAACACTAAATGTGTTTTCATACGTGTTATGCCACACCGTTTACAGTAAGGGTTTAGATATATTTGAAGGGTCGAAGGTTTGATATACTGTAAGGAACGTTTATTTTACTGAGACGGTGGTATGTACATTGGACAGCCTCCAGAAGTAGTAGAGGGAATTTAAAGATGCATTTGATAGGCATAAAGGTATCCAAGAGTCTTTAGCATGAAAAATGGGCAGATTGGATGGGCGACTGGTTCTTATCTGCTATCAAATTCTATGTTTCTGTGTTTCAGAAGAATTCTTGATGGTCACAGTTTTGAGTTTTGTGAACTGGAGTCAACCCATTCTAGTGATTGAGGATGAATGGAGCATAGTTGGTACATGTCATGGGATCCAGCCAAAAACTACAATTTGAGGGACTTTATCATATAAAGCAACTCTTAATTCTGGAGTAAATGATTCATTTTAAACTATCCTATGGTTTATTCCATGGTAGAGAAAGTTACCATGTTTTATTCCTCATATGAGCTACTTTTGCTTCAAAATTTACACCTTGCTTTACTGCAGTGATGTAAAAAAAACCTTGTGGACCACAGTCTAATCACATCATTAGTATTTCTGTAATGTGGATCAATGGACTCTGTGCAATATATTAAGTTGTATGACAAACATGTTCCCACAAGGCTTTTGGATGTTGAATTTGGAAACATGGACAGCCCATCTTCATAGCCCATAGTGTTTTGTATGACAAGAACCAGTGCTATATGGGAGGCTGCACATACGCTGAATGTATTTCAATAGTATGTATGCCAGCACACTATTAGTGTAGTACAATAATGTACAATAATGTACAAATCGATTTGTAAATAAAATGGATATAACTGTATTGGTCCAAGAGAAGATGGAGCCTTTAAATTTTATTGGGTCATTGTAGAAAAAATACTAAGACTTACATAGGCTTCAGATAGAAAAAAGAAGAGACCTTTGAGATCCCAAACGTTGTGTGTGTGTATACATATATGTATGTATGTTGAGAGTGGGTATGTATGTGCAAGTGTGTATGTGTTAGCATGAGTGTGCATGTGTAAATGTGTATTATAGGGAGTGCGTGTTAGCAAGAGTATGTAAGTGTGTGTTCCTGTGAGAGTGAGTATATATGTGTAAGTGTCTGCTAGTGTGAGAGTGGGTATGTGTAAGTATGTGTGTTAGCGTGTGTATGTGAGTTAGCATGTCTAAGTGTATGTGCTAGCCTGCTTGTGCGCATGAGGGAGCCAAGAAACCGATTGGGACCACTTGGATTTACCTGCCTGCCCAGCACCGGCCAGGTGCAATAGCCAACCTTTTTAGTTTTTTAAATATTAAAATAGGCTGAGAAGTTTCATGGACTACATCTACATCAAGGACCTGGCAGAGTATGGGAGATGTAGTCCTGCAGCAGCTGGAGGGCCGCATGTTGGACACCCCTGGTTTACAAGGTATTTAAACATTGGCCATTTCTCCAGATCTTCCAGATTATTACTTTGTATTAAGTTATCTCTCTCCTATTGTTAGGTTGCTGATTGTTCTTTATTGGTTCCAGTAACCTTTGTTAGGGTAGGGGCTGGAGAAGGGAGATAATTTCAATACTGGAAATTGATTATTCGCTATTTGTGTTGTTGGTCGGCACTATGAGTCTTACTAATAATCATTCAGCAAGTTCTACGGGGCAAGGAAAACCTTTCTTAAACTATTGATATCTACCCCAGTGAAATTTTTTGTAGACTAACGTACTTATTATATAGCAGCATTTATTATACCCCCACTTTTATTATACGGTAAACTGCAGAAAGGTACATTTTAAACAGTAACTGATTTTCTCTATTAATGCGCAGCTGCATAATACTCCCTATCTCAGCTATTATAGCATAAAATATATTTTACAAGTATTTTAGCTACAGGTGACTTGCTCTTTATTACTGGCCATTGGCAAAAATCAATAGTTTTCATAAAAGAAGCGTGTTCATTTTGTTTTTTAAGCATTTTTTTTTTTCAGCGTCGGGATTGCAGCTAAACCAGCAAAGCTATGATTAAGAGTTATGGACTGAGCCAACCCATCGTTTGTGCATAAATATGTATTTTAAAATGACAGCACAAGGTAAGTGATTTATTTTCAATGATGGTTGAAGTAAGGAAATAAGACCTGCTTGTAAAACTGAAGAAATTGCAAAGTGGGTTTAATTTTCATTTTTTTTAAACAATTTTGTTCCAGACCACTTCTTTTTGAGCTAAAGATTGGATCATTTGAACGGCAAGGAGAGTAAAAAGCTCTGTATTAAGGAGTTTCTTCCAAGTAGCTCAAAAACTATTGGTGAGAGAGAGAGAGAGAGAGAGAGAGAGAGAGAGTGAGTGAGAAAGAGAGAGAGAGGAGGGGAGGGAGAGAGAAGGAGAGAGAGAGAGAGAGAGAGAGAGGGAGGAGAGGAGAGGGAGGAGAAGAAGAGAAGAGGAGGGAGAGAGAGGAGGAGAGAGAGAGAGTGAGAGAGAGAGAGAGAGGGAGAGAGAATCTGTTTTTAGAGTGTTTGTGTGAAGAAAACTTTGTATGTTAGGACAACTGTGCCTTTGTAAGGGCAAGTAAGCGTATAAAGGATATTTGTACGTAAGAGTGTGCTTAAATACATGTGTGTGCATGCGCAGGCGAATGTGTGTGTACAGCATCCAATCATTTAACTCCTTGATACTGCCCATAATGTAAGTATTTGTATTTCTTTATTGGTGATTTATTTGTGCCTTGAACGTTAAGTTGTTGCTTTATCCCCATCTATTTGGAGTATTGTTAATTAATATTAATATTTAATAAGATGATTCCTATAATCAGGGGAGGGATTGCAAGGAGGCAAGGAGGGGCAAATCAACCCCTGGGCTACTCTGATTTAAATTTTTTGGGTCACCATACAACTTCCATGTGTTTTACTTGTAATTCCGCATACAGCCACCAGGGCATTTAGATTATCGAGCACATTTACATCCATACAGAACGCTTTCGGTGCTATTTTTATGGATTTTGCTTTGCAATCCCTTTCTGTAAATGAGGACAGGACCCGGTAGCAGAGTGACAGTGTTGTCCACCAAATGAGCTTTGGGGCTCTTAATTATTCGGCCACCCGGCTAGACTTGCTCCTCACACTGAATGGAGCCATTGCTTTTTTGCCTAGAAATGTCTGCAACAGACTAATTGACTGACTCCCAAGAAGTAGGTCAGCAAAAGCATAGCACAAGCCAAGCTAGTCTCTGGATCCAGCACACAAGTCAAGACCCCCTCAGCAGACAGATCTCCCCATGCAAGACCCTAAGAACACTACGTGAGGAGGAGGTCATGCTTATGGCAAGTTCCAGCTCCTGCATCCAGATTGTGCTTCTCCTCTAGTACTAACTCAGGCGCCTAAGTGTATTCCCAATAATACTGGGAATAAATTTTATAATCGTATAATTCTTTCCTCTGCTCCATATATATATATATATATTATATATATATATATATATATATATATAATATACACCCTTTTTATTATATATATCATTATTAATTGAAGACTTGCACTTGGACAAACAAATGGGCTGCCCCAAGTAGCTCAGTGGAGTTGGGATCACCAAGATAAGGGAAACATGGGGTGCCTAAATTTACTTTTGCCCACTGTGTCCATTTTGGCTCATTTTTGAACGGCCCACCTACTTTATGCTTATGTTCCCGCTACACAGACATTTGCACTTTTTGTAACTTTTTTGAAACCGGAAGCGCATAACTTGCCTTGAATATGGAGATATTTCAAATCTAAATACTAGTATAGGCACTTACATTAAAAAAAAATAGCTTTTTTTTGGAGGGGTGCAGATTGACCAAAGATTAGTACTTTAACCCCTTTAATGTATTATCCGTCCCAATTTTAGTAGGTTAAAATCACATTAAAATGGTCATTTAATTCAGAAGATTAAGGTTTAACCCCGGGGCACTAGATCCAATTCTTTCCTTTTCTCTGATTGTACTTCCAAAATAAATCCACGTCTACTAGAAACGCATCAGGACAAAAAAAAAAGGGCTTATATTCCCAAGTTTCGTCTAAGTATGTTAGTTTAAATGACAGATGAACCATAAACCTTTTTTTTTTTTTAAACCAAACCTGATTTGAATTTGCCTAAATTGCAGTTATTTACAGATTTTTTTTTTTTTTAATTTTACATTCATAAATGCAGGGCACTGCATTGTGTATTTTTGATAATTTATCTGAACAAATCATCAGTTTATTTTTCATTGAAATACCATTAGAGAAAGCAAAGATTGATTTGTTGATTTAATGCACAGGTAGCTTATTTGGAGAAAACCAAATATAGGAACGGTAATCATCAAAATACTGTATAAAGCAACATTTTTTCATATATTTCTGTCACCGCCTTACTGCCAATAATAACCATATGGAAGGAATTGCTGGTGGGAGGACACCCTCTGGACTCTTTTGATTTTGTAAGGGACAATACTAGGCCTGGCGCCTAGAAATGGCGGCACTTCCACTACATTACTGGGTGACGATCAACCTGTTGGGTGACTGGGCTCCTTGCTGACTAAATGGCAAGTTGGGGCGATCAGCGTTCTCCCTTGTAACCAGTCAATTTTACACTATGGAGGTCTGCACATAGCCAGCACAGACTTTGCAGTATTTTGCACCATATGCCTATTGTGCTTGGCGACCCGCCTAAAATATTAGTCCACCTAAACAGACCACCGACTACGCCAGCAGATTGAGGACCTCTAAACCAACAGAACGTCAGTGCTTAGCCCTTGGTTCACTATCCCAAATAATCAAGAAAGGGAAGACGTAGGGAACAGACCACATTGCTATGCCATGGGCATTTTGGGTACACGCATAACCCTCTTCCCACGCCTGATTTCCACACCAACAAGAAACCAGCTAGAAAATCTTTAAAAATGCATTAAATGTAGCAGTGCATACTGGTCAGTAATTTTTTTCTTAGCAAAAGCGACCAGGAAAGAAATCGCAAACATCCATCAAGCATTTACATATTCAATAGAAATAACGTGCTTCGTTTTATTTTATTGCATTTAACGTATCTTTAGTCAGTTGCGAGAAAGCCTAGTTATCAGAAAAGTAGTCTCGGGTCCAAATTTCGACCATGAGGTCTTTTTCCTTCTTAATCCCGCTCTGGTTGTAAATTGTTTCACTCGTACGCAAGAGCATTGCTCATCCTGCGAGAGGTAACGTGAAATAGTTCTCTCCGGCATTTCGGCAGCGAGTGTTTCAGCCCCATCCAAGTGACCCAGGGTACTATGGGAGAAGTTGCGCGGCTTCTGCGGATCTTTGATCCCATCGTCCAGCCTCAATCTTCTTCTTTTTTTTTTTTTTTCCCTTCTTTCCACTTGAGTGGATCCCATTTTACTTATTTGGCAGACGAGGGCAGGAGGGAGACCACGCCATGTGTGCTGATAGGGAAACACCCGTTTGAACTCCAAGAAAACTTGGTATTCCCACTAGTTGTCTTGGAAATCGCACATTCAGGAGGTGTCTACTGAAGTTTGTGTCACTGGAATTAAACTCTGGATTTGTGGCTAAGGAGCTATGCCCTACACCCCTTCTTCTCCTGCCTGTGAAATAGCACAAGGAGACTCTTTGTATACTCCTAATCCTGCGGCAACACAGCTTTAGCAACATCCAGAGATAAAAGCACCATCAAACCACAACTTTATGAGGGCAAATCTTTTCTAATCCTTCGCTTTAGCTAAACAAAGCTTCTCGCCCTAATCCGCTACTGCTTGGAAAGAAAAAGCTCAGATTTTGTTTTTAGTAAGAAGATGATCCAAAGGACTAATTTTGAGAGAGACTAACCAGCTCTGACAGCCTTTAAAATAGACGGGGTGAAATAGATGCAAACTTTACTCCCCGTGCAAGGTTTTCTCATATATACGCGATAGGAAATATATTCCACGGTTTAAGAACTCTTCTTTAAGATCAGCCCTTATCGTGCTAAGAGCTCTGACCCCCAGCACCGACGGGAAAGTCTTCTTACTCTTCAAAAAAAAACAAAAAAAAAATGTAGAGGATAAAATAATGTGATTATTTTAGGCAAAACTCTGCAAAGGAGTGTATCGCACAAGGAAAAAAAAAGTGCCATTCCAGAACACCATAAAAACAGCTAAAATGCAAAGATTTATGCGCCACCTTTTAAAAGTTGGGGATCATTTAGAAATGTCCTCATTTTTGACAGAAAAGCAAATCTTGTCCATTAAAATAACATGAAATGGATCAGAAATGCAGCACAGATGGGGTTAATGTTGTAAATGACTATTGTAGCTGGAAACGGCTGATTTTTTTTAATGGAATCTCTTCATAAGCTACAGAGGCCCTTTATCACTCCTGTGTTCCGATGGCACATTGTGTTCGACAAGTTTAAAAGGCTAATAGAGTATTAGAAAACCATTTTCAATTATATTGTTTTACATGGGAACAGCTAAATGACCCCAAACTTTTGAATGGTAGTATATAGCCCCTATTTATAGTTCCCCTCTCATCATTGTACTTAATATACTCAATATAGATTTATGGATAAGTAGAGCCGTATTTATTTGCAGTTGAGAAGTTGTAAAGGAGCCCCTTTTGCTGGATGTCTAGGTCTCCGATTCATGTGCTTCTGGTGGGTGACCTGCTGATAGGACTGATGGTTTCTGGTTCTTTACTCTGTTTATGATTTATTCCTGTTCCTTTGTACTACAATTTTTACTATTTGACCCGATATGGACTCTGTTTATGTTTTTTTGTCTTGTTCCTTCAGTACTTTGGCTCTCGGTTGGCTGCACATATGTTTGGACTGTTTGCAATCAAGAGTCTACCAGCCCAGTGCAGGGTTCACAACTGTGATGGACAAAATAGGTTATAAAGGAAAAGTTTCCCTTAACTGACAGTTTTCTATTCTACTCAGAATTTGAATGTGCCTGGCTGTTATAGTTATAATGATGTTTCACACCAAAGGTTGGTTCAGTTAATTCAATGGTGGGAATAAAGGATAGAGACCATTTATTGAAGACTGTTTCTAGTGTCTCATGCCTTGCAAAGTAAAAAACCTACAATTTTACTTCTAGCTACATTTGACCCGGAATGGGCTCTGTCTATGTTTTTTTTGTCTTAAATTTACAATTTGAATATTCATTTTTTTTAATCAGATTGGTATAAATGTGATGAATGATGCACATGGAAAAGCTGAAGGTGCCCCGTCTTACCAGATCTTCTCAAATATGATCACACAGCAGAAATCTATAGAATGAAGAAGTCACGCATCCAAAGATTATGCAAGGGGGCAATTCGTCTTCATCTCAAAAGAAAAAAGAATATATACATAGGTCTGTCAGCAGATCTGTTACATGCCAAGGTGTTTTAGTATATTCTGGTCACCTTGAATATTAAACATTATACTGCAGCTAAGGTATTGATTGATTAACAAAAAAAAATAATTCCAAGATTGAAAAAAGAAGAAAACATTAAAATGGGCATTGAAATAATATATAAAAGGTATTGATTTTATATATTAAAGGAGAAGTCCCATGGAAAATTTTGATTCTGTTGGTTAGCATCTCCTTTTGTTTCACTACATTTCCTCTATCTGTAGAGATGGAGGCGGCCATTGTGGCCCACACTGAGCTGATCCTTTATGGCAATGCTACTGAAGTCCGCCCCTCCATAGACTCTCATTAGTCAGACTGTCTGCTGGGCGGTTAATAACATAATAGAACAAGAACATATACAAATGGTTGCCATGCAGCTGCTTGAAAGCATTGTTCTACAAACAAACTAGAATTTTTTTTTTAAAAAAAGAAACACAATAATTAGAAAAACAAAATTTTGATTTGCTATTAGTAATAAAAAAATTCATGGCATCGCCCTTTTAATAACACCAATCATTTTAATAGTAATATGTCCAGATCCGTCAAACTTATCTATAACTTAATCCATTACATAGATTTATAATCTATTCTATACCAAACTCATGGAAGTGAGAAAGTTACTTTATTTTAATTTGTTTACAATGCCTACATTTGATTGCCTCTTAATTTAGAATTCAAACCCATCATGGCATTGAAGCAGTTGGTTAAGAAAGAACTAGTCTCCATTACATGAATTCTGTTTTGAACTCGATCTTAAATTGAGAAGGCGCCTGCGTCTCTGTGCCTATTATTAAAAGTAGACTGGGTGCCAAATTAGCTGTTGCTGTCACTAATAACCAGTTACGCTAAAGGCGCCAAAAGAATAAAAAACATTGCCTGGTGCCTTCTTAATCTGTTCAGACTATTAGATATTTGTCACTTATTGAACCGGGAAACTAAAACAGGGGCCTTGCATCCTCCGTAAATATTCCGTACACCATTATTTTGTGCGGGGAATATTGTTGTAGAACCATAGACAGGTTAATAGGAAAAGCATTATCAGGAAAAAAGATCTTTTTCTTTCAGGTTTCATATATCTTAGTAGCTGTATACCTGCCTTGATTGCAGTCATATCCGTAAACAGCAGGTGGTATCCACAAATGTCTCCGTATCCCTGGAGGAACATTTTGGATTTACATACAAAGCCCCATCACTGCCACAGATGGATTATGGAATGGAAAAAAAAATAACAATAACTACTTCAATCAAGTTCTAAAATAATACAAACGGTTCTGCTATACTGATTTGTTTTCACTCATCTCAACCAGCAGAATAGCAGAAAAAGTTATCGCATGACATCAGATAACTAGTCTTAGTCTTTGATTTGAGACAAACATTTTAAAGTGTGAATAGAACATTATAGGCTATTTCAACAAAAAACAACCCAGTCTTCTATTAGATAGATGGTAGTGTTAATTTTTTTCCCCTGTGGTTCTGCGACATTGGCTCCTCCCCTGAGGAGCCAACTTTTCCATTTGGTTGTTAAACCAAAGTAAAGTAAATCAGAGGAAAGTAACAGGCAGCCCACCCTAAAAGTTATATTTAAGCAAATAAACTGCGTACACAAATCAATTTTCAAATCTATATTTCAGATTTGTGTTCATCGAAAAGGTAGATGATAACATTCTGGTTTGATTTTATAAAACGTCCCCTTGAATGTATTAAATTGTGCTGCAAATTCTGTGTTGAAAAATAAGACTATTATAGACATTTTTTTAAAAAAAAAAGCAGTTTATATTATTATTTCAAAAATAATTACCTATTGGGGGGCCTGGAGGGTATCAGACCACTCAAACTGCCTTCAAATACAGCATATTTTTATTGCTTTTTTAAAGGAATAAAAAAGAAATACACAACCAAACTTTAACAAAAACAGTTAAAGTTACAGTTCTGTGTAGTCAAAAAAAATGACCAAAATGTTCTTGTTGATACAGCTGGGTAAATGTTTCAATTTGTTTTATTTTAAGCCAAAAAAATTTAAAAACAACAAAGTTTTTTAATAATGTATTTAAGTGAATCTGCATCGTCAGCTTAGGAAAGACAAGAATTCAACCGATTATCCCGCATTCAATGGTGTCGCTCGCAAAACCAGTGGAGAGGGAGCCTGACACGAAAAAACACCGTGATAAATGGTCCACAGTGACCAGTGACTCCAATGGCTAGAGGAAAGACACAGAAAACAAGGCAAGCCATCTGCGGTCAGCCTAGGAAGATTACTGCCATAAAAAACAATGCAAGGAGGGGATAGTTATCAAGTGCGGAACGGAAAAGTGCAACTCTCTCCATGGCTGCTAGATTTAGGGGGCTCTGGATGGAAGGTTTGCACTCCTGTGGGGCCATTATGACTGTACCAGGAATGGACGCAATAATCCAGAACGTATTGAGCCTCCGATTTACCATGAAATATAATGTAAGGAGGAAAACATGAATTATTGCAGATAGAAAGCTGCGGGAGGAATTCATTTTTCTCCAGCACTAACTGCCTCTTTATGTAGTTGGAGGGTTTTTTTATGTTTACTTTCTTAAAGGGAAAACATTGGGAAAATACAGCAGACTTTGAACATAAATGATAATTCTTTGAATATTTAATAGAAATAAATAGCTTCGAACCATAAAGGGAACAAAAAATATTTGGTGTTACTGGATTTTTTTAGTCTTTACACTCAATGCCAGATTAAGACCTTCTGGGGTCCATAGGCATGTGTATGACGCTCTCTCTCACACACACGCACACACACTTACCTACATAGCTATATAATGCATACATCTCCTTACTTGTTGGGTCCTCTTCCATATGGCGAGAGCTGCTGCACTTGTACTGGGGGGGTCACATAAAGCGACCCCACTAAGCACCCACTTCCTTGCCTGCACTACTGCTATTTAGCTGAAAAGTTTAGGTCATTTTAAAAGGCATCGAATGGACTCCAAGGACCACCAGACAACCCTGTACCATAATAATAATAAATTATGAAAAAACATTAATTCAAGGGTTTAAGACTCTGTTAGTAGTTCCTTTCTCTTTTAATCTTATTCATTCAAAATGTAGAGAGAGGAGGCAATTTTCCTTCCCTCTTCTTCGTATTTCCATGCCATTAATATAGACCAGACCATTCATGGGCCAAATCCCTGAGTCATTTTAAAGTTTGCTTATTGCCCCACAGATAGTAATAATTTCTGGCCTATTTATTCAGGGAAAAATAATTAACATTATTTTTTTATTGTTTCCCCTCTCTACCAACCACGATTCGTCCATCTATACAATATAACTCTTCCTCCCACCGAGATTACACCTTCACCTATCCAGCTTGACCAACAATTCACTTTTATATGTAAAGAGGTGATTTGACTTTCAAACAGAACATATTGGGGTCTTGAAAGCATTTTATAGTCTGTTGGAGATCTTTTTTTTTTTACATTTCATTCTTTGAGAAGTAGAAGAGATATGAATTATCTCACAGATACCCAGCGTCAGGTATAATCCTAGAAATCTGTACACCAGATATATTGGCCAGTTTGACTAAATGTTTTTTTAAAAACTAAAAAAGTATCATCTTAAACATGAAATTTTATGTTTTTTTGGATATGGCAATCGCAAAAACCAAATTAATCCATTTGATCATCTATGGTCTATCATTCTACGTGTGTACCTACAATTTAAATCGACGCTGCGTTGAACCATGCATTCTATATGTCACACTCCATAAAGGTTCATTGCCTAAAAAAAGCTTCATTTTTCTTACATTAATGTTGTAACCGACTCGTGGAAAGACCTGTAGTGAACAGTGAGTAACTGCTATGGGGTCTGCACATAGGCTCTGCAGGTCAATAATTGTATTTTTCCCCTTCCCTTCATTACTGTAATGAGTCCAATGATTATTATTTTTTTTTTTTAGAAGTAAAACTAAGGTATGAATATTTATTATCCAGCCGTGTATCTGTATGCAAGTTCTGTCCTTGGTAAATTGTAGCCAGAGGAAAATAAAAGTGTTAAAGAGTTCATCTGGCAGGGAACTGTCCATAGGGAGCATGGCTCGTTCTCTCAAATCAATCTCAGTTACTGATACAAAAGGATCACAGAGGGACCGTAGCTAAATCTCAGTGTGAAATCTGAACATGACGTCTGCCTGCCCCCTGGTAATCCCAGAGCAGACTGAGAATGGGTTAATTAGAGACATAATGGGTTAACAAGCTTTCTCTTCTGCTAAAGACTTAATGAAGTATTCATTAGGTTGCCTGTTTTTTATAAGTAAACAATGTATTCCTTCGAGACCCAGCATCAAACAAGTGACGGCCATTTTTTTCTTAGATTTTTTAGGGATAAGAAGGAATGCATATATTTATAATGCTAAAAAATTTAAATAGGCATCCAGTCTGCACGCCAGTGGATCACCGTGGTCCCAGATTCAGGAAATTGTACTTAAAAGAAAATAAAATGTAAAACCAGAAATATTTATTTAATAAATGGCATAATAATGCTTCAATATATCGTAAATAATATCACCTTCTAGATGAGGTATGGCTACTAAGACTTTCTTTGGCCCTTAGTGTTTTATCGTACCTTATGTGGAGCGACTAAATAAGAAACAATGTTCTCTGGGTCAACACAGTCTTAGTTGCCCCATGGGTTGTATGAAGAATATACAGTATATGTTCACTGTAATCATCTCTGTATTATATAGGAGGAACATCGCTACCTTTCCCCACAATCCAGAACTTGTCAGTTGTTTTCGTTTTACTATTTATGATAAGGACCAACGTTGCCAAACAGGCAACCTAGGTGACTACCTACTATGTTGAGCAGTTTGGGTGCCCCCATAGATCGGCTCCAAAGTTGGCCTGGGGATCTAGAAACCTTTATGGCTCACCCTTTCTATTTTTAGGAGCATGGATCTCCCTATTTTTTCCCAAACTTGCTATTTTTGTCCCCATTTTTCTTTTTCTTCATTGAACTTCATAGGAAATGTTCAGGTGGTTAGAAGTGGACCTGTTACAATATAAGCAAATATTTCAAAAACATTTTTCTTATGAGGACAGTTTTGCCACGTTTTAGGATATATAAAATAAAGGTAATTCTACATAAAATGGAATACATAAAGCCTGGGGTATTTAGGGCATTCGTCCTAACAAATTCTCTCTAATGTGCTAGTAATAAAACTAGTCCCAAACATAAAAGATATATAATAGGAGATAAAGGAAGGAAACAGCCAATGAGAATTATTATTATTATTATTATTATTGTTATCTTTTTTTATATAGCACCAGCAGCCCATGCAACGATTCTTATAGTACAAATATTTAAAGCGTATGATAAAACTAGAATTGACAAAAAAGAGCCATTACAACTATTACGAACTATAAGTAAAGAGTGCAATCAAAGTACATTTTTATTTAAAAAAAAATAGAACATATAGAGAATTTATAATAAATATGTATAATATTTTATTTTTTTTTGACACGTCCGACTGGCAAGAAAGGAGTTAATGGGAAAGCTAGTGGCAGACCCTGACACAGCTGTTTCCCCTGCCTGTTGACAGAACCCACCAGATTTGCAATTTCTAAGCCCCAGATGGGGTTTCCTTTTCATCCCCCTCTGTAAGTTAATGGTCTCTCGCTGGGACCAAGTGGGCATGCACAGATTTGGGCAAAACTCTCAGCGGTGGCTCACAAGCCAGAAACGGCAAAGTCTCTCTCCAAGACGCCATGCAAAGCTCACATCTCTCCATGGTACTAATTTGCTTCCAATGGACTCGCGCAGGACTGCATAAATTACAACGAGGAATATTTGTTTACTGCTTGTTAAATAAATTAAGAGGCCATTATGGACCACCAGGAGACTGGTAGTTGTGATCATTGGTTAAATACCAAAACCGTAAGTGCTTTTTAACACGGAAAGTACTGCTAGACGGTACCATCGCTTAATGTATATACAATACTAAGCAAGGTCACCTTCCCCAGAATGCAGCTCCTATAGAATTACTATTTAAACCTTAGGGTTTAAGGGGTAAAATATAGACTCATAATTCCTTAATACTATTTATCTGAGTGTTTCAGTGTTTTCGTGAATAAATCTTCCACGCCAGGATATGTACAGGGAAACCTGATGCTTTAGTAGGTGCATGGATAAAAAGTTGAACCATCCCATAATCACCGCCCAAGATGAAGTGATTCCTTCATCCCAAATTTCAGAAATTGTCCTGCCACCCTCTTCCCTAGTAGTGTTTTTTTCCTTCTCCGACAAATATAACATGGCCCCGTGAGCTCCATCATTACGTTCCAATCAATAGGAAGAGTAGTATGATGTCTGAAAAGAATAGACTTGAAAAGAATTAGTAAAGTTTACTTCCAATTTGTCTACAAATAAATACACATGTTCAAAACATTGGATTACATGACTAGAAGTGCATTGGTTAAACCATCTTGCCTTGCACACGATGAAAACTTAGATAATCAGTTTCGTATTGGGAACACTTTAGATAATAAATATACATGCAGCCAGATCAGCCATTGCTTTTGCGTTGAACACGATAACATTAATCAGGAATGGTTCCTCCTGTAGTAAAGTCTTGACACCATGCGACATGATGGATCACTTGCTATGTGTCATTAAATCTCACTGTGATAGCAGTGTATATAAATATGTACATGCACGAGAGGCGTGTATGCATGGGGGTGAAAGCTAAGATGCAGAGGTATCCCTATAATTGGGAATTAATGACCTTGACATCTATTGAATCCACAGGAACGCTTTTATGTAACAAAAAGACATAAAAGCTGTATATTTTCCAATTAGGATACAAGTTCAAATTATGGTACAAGATCCTCAGGGAGAAAACATGTTTTTTTACCATCTGTCCTAATACTGTGTGAATTATTTATTATGATGATGAGAATTATAATCCAAAATAATCTTGAGAGACAATAAATGTCCTTACTTTCATTTTGCCACTTTAGGATAACATGAAATGTAGCCCAAGAGGAGCTGGACTGACCTCTAGACATCAGCTCCAAGTATCACAATTTTAACCAAAGCAGCAAAGCACCTGCAGGTCACTGGGTGTCATAGGAATGCACCTAGAAAGAAGATGATAGAACAAATAGTGATCATATTTGAGGTGTATACTACTATATAATTTAACAATGCATGTAAAGATAATTCAAGAAGACAATGGACATTTTAAACTATTTCTTTCGGAATTGACTTCATTATTTTTAAGTCTGTATAATCAGGGTATTAATTGACCTTATTGAATGTTGTCAATATTCTTCTCCTTGAGCGTAAAACCCGTTGCTGCAAATAGTAATGCAGGTTGACAAAATCCTGGTTTTATCTGATTTTTTTTCAATAAACTTCCTTTATCTGCAGACCTGGAGGCTGCCTTTGTTGTCAGTCATGGGACGTTTTGGATGAACCTTCATGCTCAAACACCACACTGAGCTAATTCTGTATGGCAATGCTAATGAAGTCCGTTCCTCCATAGAGAGTGTCCAGCGGGCCAATTAACGCTGAGCCACTCTTTACATTCCCACATTCAGTTTGATAAAGATTTAGGGTCATTGTCTGCTAGATTGGTCTAAAATAACAGATCTAGAACACATAGAAATGGCTTATATCCAGCTGCCTAAAAACAAAAACCAGAACCGTTTTAAAGAACAGCATAATATTTTATGAAATCCTATTTTTAGTCTGATATTAGTAATACAAAAATAAGTGCTAGTTTCCCTTTAAACTCAGTGAATCTATGGATTCTAAAGCAAAAAGGAGCCAAACCCAGGGTCTCTATAACATACGTCACCTAAGATGAATATTTGTGTGGGTCATAAATGGATTCTGCTTTCCAATCAAGCATTGTGTATAATGTTAAAATTCTGATATTTCTAATTTTGAGTTAAAATATATATATATATATATATATATTATGGCACACAACACATCTATATTTTTCACCCAAAATACTATTTGACTGTTCTTTTAACCCCTTAAGGACAATGGGCAGTCCCTAAACCCATTGAAAACAATGCATTTTGAGTCCGTACATGTACGGGCTTTGTCATTAAGGGGTTAAAAATGCGGCATGATATATGATCATAATTCCCAATAATGCACTCTAATGCCAAACTCTCTCACATAGGGCAAAAAAGGGTTGTTTTTTTTTATTATCCCATGTTTTTCACAACTTCGGTGAAAGAATACCTATTAAATCTTCCACTCACTACTCTGGCTGGACAGGGAAATAGGATCATTTTATCACGGCAGCTCTTGGCAGGTGTGACCGCTGTAGGGCATCAGTGCTAACAACATCTGAAATTAGTCATAAGAAGAACAAACCATTTAACCATTTCAACCGAGGACAGCAAGGACAATAATTAGCCTTCCAATTAATAACTTTATCTAAAAATCTCAAAGACAACAGCTAATTGTGAAAACAAATTGCAATTTTATGACAATCACAACCATTATATTTTTATGACCCGTACTTAGGTTCTTTGGTTCATATTATCCACAAATAAAAAATAACATGACCTGTATATATAAAGTTTTTCCCTAAACACATTTTAGAATAGATAGTGATTAAGGTCTACTCTTGTTGCATATAAATATTTGGAAAATTGAAATCTTCAATTAAGAAAACAAAATGTTACCATAGGTATAAAATGCACAGGAAAATAAAATTTCCATTATGTGTAACAACGCGACAGTTTACTTAGATACTGGCTGATGTTTGCACGATATAATGCAGGATGGAACCACACAGGGTACAGGGGGTCTTCTCATGCTACCATAAGGATGTTAGTAAGGACCACAATTCTGATGGCAGAAAGGGGTTTCCCCTTCTAATAACTTTATTTAGTAAAAAAAATCTATTTTTAGGATGTTGTGGGTAGACGACACAAATTGTATCATTATGCTACATTACTATAATATATTTTATATTTAACAAACCCCTTTAAACCAGTAGCCACCCTTGAATTTTTTATCTTTTCTACAACTCACCCATAATTTATAACTCAGTGAATAGATAGATGGATGGATGGATGAATGGATGGATAGATAGATAGATAGATAGATAGATACATGGATGGATAGATGGATGGATAGATTCCCCTACACCCATAGATGTATCTTGGCTGAATGCTGCCCTAAGTTACATCAAATGTCTAGAATGCTGACTGCTTGGATGTGATGTCATTTCCCGGCGCAGTGCACGTGTCACTATGTACTATATGTGTAGGCACCGTGCTCCATAGTGTATTCAGGCCAGTTACAAGGGAGATCTCTGATCTTCCCAGCAGGCCCAAGGAACCTGATCACCCAATGGGGCATTTAGGCATCAGTTACGTGGCGGAGCCCCCCCTCTGGAACATCTGGGCCTAGGTGAGAATACATCACCGACAATACCACTTATCATTCACACGTAACAAGAATTAGCAGGGGAGCAAAGATTTTTACATTTTCCGCTGGCCGTGTTCATGTAACTTTGCTGGGTCTGTGTGTATATATACAAACACAAACAAGAAAACAACAGCCATGACTATATATATAAATATTATATTATATATATATATCAAGAATTGTGTAATGCGAAGATTTCAGAAATCTGAATATTAAGGGCGCTTCAAAATACGACCCGCACAGCAGTAGAAGAACAAGGTTCCATCCAGCTTGTCACACTATCATTCATCTGCATCAGATATATGACGGAAAAGGACCTTTCATCCTCTATGTACTGTCTAGATGTGGTCTCGTGATGATAATAAGCACTTGAAACGCTGCATTTCACTCAGGCCAGAGAACAAGTGAATCCGAATCCGTTCTGTCGCAGCTCTTTGTGATAAATGGGATGCGGAAGAAGATGAATGACTCTAACCCGCATCTTCGAATGGCTTCATCAACTAGAAAAAGCAGTTGACACTGCAAAATAAATAAATAAATAAAGGATTCATCTCATATACGGAGTAGATGAAGCTTGAGGGAGGCTTTTATAAAAGGATCAGTCTTACTGTGATATGCATGTGAAAAACCTTGCCTCTTCATTTAAGAGCCTTGGGGTTCATATTCAACAATTCGCGTGAAACGGCACACGCCAAAAAAAACACGGAGAATACGACCTTCACAGCTTTAAACATCTAATCTCCGTTTAACTACGTTTATTAAACATTTTGTGTTTTTTGGAGATATTACAATAATGTCAGCTGTAATCTGTGCCGAACCTGACAAAATAATTAATAAAGTTATCCTCTTCGTATAGCCCTACCTTTTTAAAGGCTGCGTAAACCAATCAGAAACAATAAGGGAGAGATCCTGATAAATGAAGTCCAAATGGCTGCTCCAAAGTACCGTAAAATGGGTTTCTTTCTAATACACGTTTATTGGTTATTGTATTCTGTAAACACCATTACATGTGTTTATTTAGTGTACAGAACTGTAAAAATGCAGGATTTGCTAAAAGTGACGTATCCAATTGAAGACATCTGAGAGCCTCAAAAATAGCTCCCAATTTTTTAATCCCACTTTTGAAATAGTCACCTTTTTTATTTTTTTTCATTTTCCAATAATTACATAAAAAATCTATCAATAATAATTGCATTTATAATGTACAAATATATTATAGATTATAAAATTTAGTTAGCAATATAATGTAACATATAATGTATAATATAATGTTTTTCCTTACTGTGACATCATATGTCATGTATTTAAAGTGCTATGGAATACTTTACATATATATTTATATTTAACCAAACGTTTGACTTGGCCTCAGAAAACAGCATTATATATATTTAGATTTAGGGAGTACTTGACATAAAATACAGTGTTACACAAATAAGGTCAAAAAGTTATATTCATAAATTTTAATTTACTGCATAAACAAGGAATATGTCCATTGAGGGCAATCAATCCAAGATATTTCTGATTGCATTTATATACATGTAAGGAAAAATAATATCTAAAACTTTTCCTGTCTTTAGTGCAAATAGTAACCAAAATTAGACCTTTTTTAGGAGTTCTTGCGGATACAGGGATGCGTTCACAACAATGATTCAAAAGTACGGTATTTTAACATATTTACAAAATAAATAAAGTAAATTAATACATAATACACATAAATTATATGATTACTATAGTACATATAAACCATCAAAATGGTATAGTGTCTGGGTTTTAATTTAATTTCTACCGAGTTGCTATGGCTCATCCCATGCACTATAATTAGAAGGAGTCCACGTAATGCAAAGGGTCCACATTTGTTCATTGTAATGGGAAAAAAATATAGTAACTTAAACAAAAACAAATATTGTGGCCAATAGTTCTAATATGGCACTCATAGTCCTGACAGCAGAGCTTAAGAATCATTGTCTGGCTGACTGCCCTGGTTTTCATTGAGGCACCTAATTGACACTGGCCATCTGGCATACCGGCAAATGCTTAGTGGGCCATTGACCGACATCACCAGATACCCTAGAGCCCCAGATCGGGTACTGCAGCGCTAGGCCGGATATGCCTGGCCACACGCTCTATGAGCAGAAAGAAATAGCATTGACATCATCGGACAGCAGCCACCCTATAGTACCAGGGCCGCTTGGCCATCACCAACATGGCCCTGAAGGGACTTGCTTACATGTAGAAATACAAGATAGAGTGGGTGGTACCAACAGGATGCCAAGTGAGGATGGAAGGTGTCCCAAAATATTTAGTCATGGCAACTAACCCCATTTATAGAATCTATAATCTTTAGAATCAAGTCATTGGGAACCATGAATAAAATATACTTGGTCACTTTCGGGCTTAAAAACAGAACTTTTGTGTGAGCCTCCATGTTTATCATATACAGTGGAGAAATAAAAATACATGCCATACCTCTCCACTGTCCTGATTTGCATGAGATAGTCCAAATTTTGGGTTGCGCAATTTGGCAGTGATGAAGTCCTCTCTATGTCACCTACTTTGTGCCAACAGGTGATGCCATGTCCGGAAGCGCAGTACAGCGAGGCAGAGGGACTGGGAGAGACTGGGAGAGACTGGCAGAGACCTGCTAGCATTGTGGAGAAAGACAAGGACCTTACATTTAGTTTAAGACAGACAGAAGAGTGTGAGACTAAATCGGAAGGGTCCAGCTTTGGCAACTAAAAATCTTGTGAGGTTAGTCGTGTTAATGAGTAAATACTACTAATAGTAATAATAATAATAATGTGTTATATTTATATCTGTTGGGTAACAACCCCATACATACGTTGTTTCTGAGCCTGGAATGTTCAGCTCTCTTTATTCATCATTCTGGAAGACTCTCCTTCTTGTTCTCGTTGACATTTGCTCCAGAGGGAAAATGTTGTGCATTTCAGCTGTTGTTCCTCTATTTGCGCTGACATGTGTTGCACATGAACTAATAAAACTCCTTCTCCGGGGGTATATACCTTCTCCAGTTGGCACGAGTTCAATGAGGTTGGATCAATGGATTCAAATTTACTTTATGACAAGCTGGACAGACCCTTGATGGATCAGAGGAGGCCCTGGTATAGACCAAAGCCTACTAAAGTCAAGGACAACTGACACATTTGTTAAAGAGCTTATTGACCTCTGACCCGTGTGTTTCTTACATATTGATTTTTTGTGGCCTGAGTACAATTGAACTGAAAAGCAGAACAGTACAGAAATGCATGCTTGTTGGAGAGACAAGGCCTTAAGAAAGAAATGGATCGATGAGAAATGATTTCGCTCAGGGAAAAAAAAAAAAAAAACTGAAGGTCTGGCTTGAAAGTTAAGCAATAATAGACTTTTGTGGATTCTCGGTCTTTTTAGATTGGAACAGACTGTCTTACTTAGCACTTCCAAAAAGGAGTAGTGCGAGGATCTGTCACTTTGACAATGGAGATCAAACACGGCAATTAACCCTTTTGCCACGTGGGTTCATTATATTGTCACTCTGCTGTATGATCTATACCTAAGCGTCTGCTTAACAAATGTAGGCTACTGTATCAATATGCAAAAGCATTTGGGGATATATTGCTATACATTAAAGAGATAAATATCATGGAAATTAAAAAGGGGTCATAATAACAACAAAAATACTGAAAACAACTTTTAAAAGCCCACTTTTTGTATTTTATTTAATAATGACACACTGTATCACGTGTTGACAACCTTTATGGACTACAAAGATTCTGTCCCTGGGCCAGTGGGAGGGAGGATGCTGAAATATTACATGGGGGCAAAGTATATTTCTTAAAGTTGGCAAGTATGGGTGACGCGAAATAAAAAACTAAATTACGATTTTAAAATTAACAATTTCATTTTGTTAAAGCATGGATCAGATTAAATGTTTCCATGATATCCTGAAGAGTGATTGCGCAACAGTAAGTGTTACCCGTCCGTTGAATGCCAGGGCAATTTCTTCACGCGGCATCAGATATATGGAGGGATTCTAATTGTCATAGAGTGGTGAAACTCTCAATATTAACCCTACATGGGAGCATGAGAACGCCTGAGGTGGCACAAATCAAAGAGAGAAGCTGACATATTACTGTTCAGTGAGGTTTGCCCCAATACTGGAAATTGCCTGAAAACAAAGCATTTAGACACGGACATGTCCATAAAAATAAGTCAATCGAAGGTGTAGCCAAATATATTAAATGTTATTCTGAAACAACCTCAAACAAGGGAAGGAGTGGGCGAGAGAGGAGAAGGAGAGAGAGAAAAGTGAGATAAAGGGGGAGAACGAGTGGAGGGAAGGAGAAAGGGAGGGATAGAGAGGAGCAAGGGAGAGAAAGAAGGAGTGGAATGGGTGAGAGAGAGGGAGAAGAGAGAATGGTGAGGGAGACAATTGGGAAAATCAAGAGAAGACGTTAGAGAGGCAGAGAGAGCGAGAAAGAGAGAGAAGGAAGGAGGAGAAAGGAGATAAGGGGGAGAGAGAAAGAAAAGGGAGAGAGAGAAGAAGGAGAGGGAAAGAGGAAATAATTTTTTGCCACGTCTTTTAAACAAATTGGTCTAGATTTCATTACCTAGCATAACATCTGTGTTTCTATATGATTGTTTAATGCAATGTCTATGCCAATGCCTATGGCTAAATTCATGTTCAGTTATTTTTCCCTCTAGTAATATAAGAGTGTTAAAACACTTTATTACTTTACATTACCAACACCGCACAAATTAATGAATGTTAGTGTCAGTTTCATTATGTACGATCAGTTTTTAATGTTCCATTTGGTATTCTTCTACGAATAAATTGCGCAATACGATCCTAGAAAATGGTATAACGGAGACTGATAGAAAGACAGACGCCGCAAAAAGGAGCCTGTAGCTTTAAGGGGAGTTTGGCTATACAGTAACTGCACTTTTACACACTGTATTTATTGCTCAGCGGGGACAGCGCTGGAGGGTTGGTAGGACGCAGTTAGATAAAACTGAATGATGACATCTTGTACAGAATTGCTCAGACATAAAACAAAGATATGGCTGTTCTGATTTTAAACTACTGCTATATTTTTGGAAGAACAGCTTGTTTTCTGTTGTAAAGAATACTGCAAATGCACGGCAATATTTACCGTTCAACAATTATGGAGACTCTGCACGGCAATACTGCTTAATATGATTCTAGAGGTTAATAGCAGCAATCGTTACCCGGTAACAGAATGTGAGTAATTCTACCCAAAACAGTCATAGAGATAATATTATACTCACCAATTCGGTCGAAGATAACAATAATTATACTTCTATTTACATAGTCGGATAAAGGACAATGCTACACAATGCTTTGATGAAGACACAGTAGATCTACGTTTAAGAAACTAATAAAAACACAATAATACCAGGCAGTGCTAATACGTATTGGGAAACAAGCAATGGTGAAGAGAGGGATAGAGTAATGTTACCCAAAATACTCATTAAGATTTACTAACATCACCAAATACAGCGATAGACACAAAGTAATACAATCCAGCAAAGGGACTAAGACACAGCCAGCACAAGAATAAGGACGTGATAATATGACCCAGCACAGGGGCCAATTCATGGAATTACTACCAAAACTATGTTTCAGACACTCAAGTTCTACATGTACTTATTTACAAGCACGGGCCAGAAACCCGCAGCACCTCCAACCCAGGTGGTTGTGACTTTTCGTGTTTTTGTGTGAGCATGGATGTGTGTGTGTGTGTGTGTGAGAATAGGTCTGTATGTGTAAGAGTGGGTGTATGGATGTGAATGGATAAATGTGTCAACATGGATGTGTATGTGTAAGTCTGTGTGAGCATGGATGTGTAAGTATGTGTGTGTGTGTGTGTGTCGGCATGAGTGTGTAAGTGTCCAAACGTGAGAATGTATGTAAAAATGTATGCAAGAGGATGATGGGGGGTGCCAAATACAGTCCTGCCCCCACCACCTCAGCAGCCTGGGCAGACACCTTGGTCTCCTATGTGGTAGAGCCAGCAGGCAAATGATATTTAAAAATGTGAAAGAAACTGCAGCTGAAACCATTACAGAGAATCAGGAATGATTGGGTGTAATAATAATAATTAACCCATATGTGCACATTTCCATGGGGTGCATGTGATAAGTGGTGAACCACATTCTAAATGGTTTTTTTTTAACCCTGTTCCTGCATCAGAGAAGCGATTTGTTTGTGACATATATTCGACAAATAATAATTTACAAGAATGAGACGCAATGAAGATTTTTTGGCGTCCTGGTTGGACACGCAATGTCAGGAAGACATACTCTGCTAGAGAGTCACATCATCTAACCCCTGACCCAAGAGGCAAATCCTTCAAAATGGGACACGGCTAAGGGGTTAAAAGTAACTTGAGTTTAATCTGTTTCAAGCAAACAAGAGATGAGCGCAGGATTTTTTTAGACACTTTCAGTGACACAAATCTACATAATCGTTTTAAAATTCTCACCATTTCTTCCGATTATTTTCTTTCTGTCACTTTAGGAAGCTGTAAGACTGATTTTCTCTCCATAATCTCCCCATATTGCTTAGCACCCAAATCTCTAATATTTTAAGAAGATTATTTGATTTATAATTGATTGAGTCTATTTGCCAGATTGCTACTTCAAAGATATTGCACTCTAAGACAGTCAGGTGCGGTACTTATCAGAGAAACAAAAAAAAAAAGTTCTGCATGTCAAAAGCCATGCCAAGTGCAGATTTGCACAAGCTGGTGTGTCCCCCCCCCCCCAGAAGTTTCCCTGGCAATAGAAGATGTTCTCATGGAAAGATTTCTTATAGGAAGAAGGACGTTCACAAAAAAGAACAGCCCACCAGGTAAAGCATTGGACGCAGGGGCAACATGAATTAGGTGACGCTAGGCAGCCCTCCCTGTCTCTAGGGGGATTATGCTGATGGGGAAGCATAGGGGCTGATTGCGGTTGGTTGAGGACCCTTGTGGGTCAGTGTGTAGGTCTGATTTATTTAGGGTTCAAAGGGTGGAGGAGGTGCTCACCGAGATTGGGGGGCCCTACCTCATTAATGCAATTGTGTGTCTGGACTGTATACAGTCACCCAACTATTGTGTCTTTCTTTAAATGGGGTAGTCCTGGTTTGGCACCCAAATCCCCCCCCCCCAATGGTACTCGATTTAGGAACTCATAATGTCCGTTGAGTATGAGCATAACACACTGTGCTACAGCCCTTAAGGAACAATAAGGTGTTTAGAAATAAGGATTATGGTTATACATTTAGGTAAATAAAAATAATTATATTGATTCTTAATCCTTCTGTCACATAAAGCAATATTCCACACCAAAACATAAAAAATCGTAAAAGATTGACCTTCTCTGGCCATTTGAAGGGATGCATCTGGAAGAACCATTGTTAGGAGCTTTACTCATAGGTAATAAAGTTGCCCAGGACATCGGCTGAGAGGAGGAGACATATTGTTCTTTAGACTGGAGATACATTGTTGCCTAAACGATAAAATGGACTGAGAGAAAGCTATCATGTGTCGCTAGTCAACAAGCAGGATGATACAACACGCATACCCTTGTAAGAAGTTCTTGGCAAAGCAGTTTATATACAGGTATCTAATACCACAGGCCCAAGTTGGTTATGGAGAAGACAATCCTTCCAGAGGCATGTAATGTCTGCTAGCTGGCTGTCTCCACCGTTCTCTCATTCATAGCTCACATTTTGGAATACACATGAATAGTAAGTAAAATCAGGTCATTTTATCAATGAAGCCGGGCATGGCATTTGCATGAGAAGCCCATAGCGTGAGGGAAGTTGCAGCATCATAGCATTTCTGCATCTGTAGCTGAAAATGCGGCGACTACTAGAATCAAAATTTTAATTATGTTTTCATTTATGTAAATCAGAAATATGCAACAGGTAACATAATCAGCTCCTCAATAACTTGGTACCCTGTCAACTGGACCTAGCATGTCACCATATATTTGATGGTCCACTTTTAGATGGCTGCACTTGAGTTATGTTTAGAGAATGCCTCAAATGTTAGTTGTTGTATTGCCCTGAAGAATGATCCACACGTTGGTTCTGTAAAGACAGCCCCTTGCTTTGGACGGTTTGGAAGCGTCAACTTAAGTGAGACACTTGAGTACTCCTTTACCGAATCTTGAGGCTTTGATATGGTTTAAACACTTGGTCTGGTCTATTTAAGCAATAGTCTGATGGTTAACAAATGAAATCCAATTGGGGGATTTAATCCACACTAAATGCCTAATTAATTCTTGATTAGTCCAGAAGTCATTAAGTATACTGATTCTTAAGGCTTTGTGAAAGGACTGTGTGCTGTTATAATTAGATTTACCCTGGAAGATGTTCAGTTTCAAATCCATAAGTTCATTATTAAAAAGAATTAATTTTCATGCCTTCTGAGATTCACTGAAGATTCTTATAGGTTTTTCCTTGATTCTAAATCTTTTATATGTGTGCAGAAGACATATTATGGACGTTTAACAAAATCTTATTTATTTATCTTATTTTATTTTATCATATTTACTACAATTTAAATTAGACATTACTAAATATAATTCCAATTTACCTCCTCTGTAATACTAATGATAACTCAATTAGAACATCATTTCATTATGTATGAAGCACAATTATGGTACAAAATGGTAAAACCGGTGAAATCACCATAAAAACCAATGGAATGCTCAGCCTGTGGTTAAATAATAACCAATGCAAAATTCCACTTTAGGAATGTGCAACAAAATTGCTCTTTCTAAGTAGCCTCCATATGTTCCAAACTCTCGCTGAAAGAGGCCTCAGGGATGTACATATATGAACAACAATATTCTTATATTTGTTCAATTACAAATGCAAAACCATACATAAATACCATATATGTATACCGGTATATACGATTTCATATTCTTTTTTACATCAATTATGGTTAAACCGGTTTGGATTTCCTCTGCTTTTCTGGAAAGGCGACCTTATTGTTTGCTTTAGTGCTTTAGTCTTCAATGAACATCGAGCTGACCAAACTATTCCGTACAAATTCCCCATATATGTAGTTCAGTACTTAGATGTGTCCTTGTCCATGTTTACTCCATCATTAAGGTTATGTAAGAGTCCTACGCTTTGGCTCTACTTCCTTTTCATTCCAACAAGCATTCTGGTTTGGGGGAACCTGTCTTTGAGGGAGCGTTTGAAATCTCTAGGTGTGAAGGCGATAGGATCTCAAATATCAGAAGTGTTCACAGTGCTGGATCTTTTGAAGGCGCTCCAGTAATCACCCTTACAGACATGGGCTTGGCTGTTACATGTAGGATATGCAGACATGAAAGCCCTATTTGTTAGCGTCTGACAGCGTGATGAGAGAAACTACTGTCTTCAATAATTTCTTGTGTTAAAAGACTGAATCAGACTCACTTTCTTTACGCGGCCCTGGTCTAATCCCCCACCTGGCATATTTCACAACACATTGATAACGCTAATGTTTGTCCTGGCTCTAACATGAAAACTAAGGTCAGGAGCTTTTGCTTCAAGTAAATCTATCATCGTCATGCTTTATATACTGTACGTATAATTATATTTACCCTAAACCCAGCTTTAAGAAGTAAACTGTGCTTTCTGTGCCAATTTGCCAAAAATGCCTGTTTGTGAATGTTATAATATTTAAAATCTATTAATTGTCTCATCTGTGTACTAGATAATAAACCCTGCATTTTGTATAATTTGGATAATAATTGCCATTATTTTTAAAAAGCCATGAAAGCTGTCACTGAGCTCTACTGAGCTCTTCCATACTCATACCTGGGAACTTTTGGGCTCCAGTTACCCGGGGCCAACACTTGTGGGATGCGGCAAGGACTGCCCACTGATGTCATTGGGCGGTCCCGCTGATGTTGGTGGGCAGTCCCGCTGATGTCAGTGGGCGTTCCGGCTGACATCAGTGGGCGTTCTGGCTGATATCACCGGAAACACCCCTATTTAAAGGGGAAACGGGCGGGGAGTGGGGCGTGACCCACGACCTAGAAGATTTGGGTGTCAACTCCAAACTCGGAGAGTTCACGGGTATGGTCGTACTTACTCAGTTACCAAGTCTTACTATATATATATATATATATATATATATACCGTATCACAACTTACCTGCTGCTCCTCTGTGTCCGATCATCACCTGATGTTCCAATGAGTTTGAGAATTGATTCCAATCTTACTTTCCTCTTCTTACTTTGCCAAAAGGAAAAGAAGGCAGGTGCCACAAATTAAACCATTATTATTGGGCACCTCAAGGAGAATGAGGAAAGATACAGCCCTTGTCTTGTGCTCTATATCATCAAGAACAAGCTCATCTGCCATATCAGCAAGGTATGTAAAATAAGAACCATGGTTGTTTCAGGAAACGGCCGTCAAGATCCATCTTTTCATCTTTTCTTTCCAAAAAAAAAATCTATATTGTACAATGTTGGGTAAAAAACTGAATGCCTTGTTGAGCCATCTTGATTTTTAATGTTTTTTGACTTACAATGTCTGATAATTTGTACTGAAAGATAAGATGTTTCAAATAGGGAGCAACTAAAGTAGGTAATGTCTTTATAGCATTACTTAAAATAAGTGAATAGCACATAAAAATAGTTATTATAAATTTATTATAGGTGACTCATTGATTTGCTGGCAGTTATAGAACATTTAGCATATCAGGTTGTGTATGTGGGTTATAGAAATCTAAGGTCATCTCAGTAATTTACGGATTCCCAGCAGGGCACAGCCTTTTGTCTAAGGATAATCTCTAGAATCGGATCATTCTGACATTTTTCTGTCTCTCGTCTCACTAAACCTAAAAATTGCTAAGTGATCTCTAAGATCTGCAGATTAGTGTTCAAAAAGTCTCAGCATTAGAAACAAGTGGCTCCTTAAGACAGCCGTACAGCTGCTTGAGAGATAGGGGATTTACGGTCAAAGTATTTCTAGAAATAAGCATTTTTATGGATTCTGTTGTAATCATAGACTCCTTGGAAAAATCATGTTCTGCCAACTGAGACGCCATCTTAGATGATCAGAACCTGCGAAAGGTATGTCTTCGTCTTCGATGTTCATCAAAAGTTGAGTGGAAGGTTTATAAAGACTAAAGTCAAAATCAGTTGTCAGAATTTTTCGCTGACAGCAGTGAAGGTCTCAAAGGGTTAATCCTTAAATGAAGGAAAAGACACTGATCGCTATCCCCTGGGTTGTTTCAATAATATCTCAGTAATATTTTAAATGAGATTAATAGAGGCGGAAAGTAGGTGTTTTTAACATTGCTACTGTTGTCTGTGGCAACAGATTGTGGTAACATCCAGAGATTAGACCTTCCATAGAACTGAGAATAAAGAATAGTTGTTCCAAAAGGACACTTGTTTCTGCTGAAGCATCAAGGGATGAGAGACATAACCTTGGAGGGAATTAAATAATTTTTGTTGTTATCTGGAATGGCATAGCCAAGAAGACCAACAACCAGGTCTTCTTCTGTTGACCTGCACCTGGGACACCAAGTAATTACCTAATCTCCTCTTCTTGATTGGATGCTATATATCCCAACAGCATGGAACAGACTGTTTTTTAAACTTTCTGTTAATTGACGTAACATTATTTAGGAGATAATTCTGCTGAATATATTTCTCGTGATGCTGTACGAACTCCTTCGGGCCTCTCTGAAGTGCCTGTTATATCCTCAAATTAATGGTGTCAATCGCTCATTTTAACATAAAAGACGTTGTCAGGAACGATATCAGTGTTCATGTAGCTATGTTATAAATGAAAAGTACTAGCGAGAGTTTAATAAAATATTTATTTTGTTAAATCCCCAAATAAATATGTTTCATAATAGCTCCCTTATGTATGCAATTAGCTAATCACTTGGCGTCAATAAGCCCTTAAAACACACTGGAAGATTATTCCCAGCCCATATTTGTCTATTTAGCTTGAAGTATCAACTCCTGCCAATTGTAATCATGGTTTGTAATCCCAAATTAATTCAGTGCAAATGAGCTGTCAGCAGAAGATTGATTTATTTGAGTAATTTTGCTTGATATGGGTTGCTGTGTGACAGGGAGGACGGGGTAGAAAGCGCCTGCAAGGCATGAGGGAGCCCAAGGCTCTGTTCTAGGTAGAGTGAAGACCGTTTCAGGTCTCATCTGTTAAGCCTACTGCTGGGTACGTTGGTTACCCAATTTATACGCATGCCGTTGGAAATGGAGACCAGGATAGCAGGCCTGTCACACTAAAAAGACATCCCCATTTCAAACAATTAGTAAACAATCCATGTGAATGTAAATGTTCAGATGCATTGTTCCCCATTGAATAGAAGATTGACATGTCGGTGTGATCGTTAGCATAAATTAACAAGAGCTTAATTATGTATAGAATAATTAGATAAAAAAGGGTATATTAGGCAGAACGCAAAAAGTTATGTTTCCCACCCGTTAGAAAAAATGTCTAAATGTTTGTTAAAGGACGTTCTAAGAGTTAAAAATGTATTGAATTTTTATGGGATTATTTTACAGAGGAGGAGACATTTTGGAATTGCGTTTTTGAGTCTGTTTGTAAAAGTCAGCAAAAGTGTTGGGTTTGGTTTTTGGAGCACCCTTGAGACATGTCTTTTTGTGATATGATGGTCAGAGACTTTGGATACGTAGCATAGTTTATCTGCAATAAATGTTCCTAAAATGATTGCGCTCATGGTTACATAGTTACATAGTTATATAGACTGAAAAAAGACCTGCGTCCATCAAGTTCAGCCTTTCCTATATCTGTTGATTTGTTGCTGTTGATCCAAAAGAAGGCAAAAAAACCCAGTTTGGCTCTTTCCAATTTTGCACTCTTGACCCCAAAATGGCAGTCAGATTTCTCCATGGATTAATAAGCCGTTTCCCCATAATTAAAGATTATATCCCCGAATATTATGTTTTTCCAAGTAACCATCCAGTTGCAGGTTAAACGTCTGTACAGACTCCGATAAAACTACCTCTGCAGGCAGAGAATTCCATATCCATGCTGGTTCTCTGTGGAAAGGTAGATGCCTAAAACAATATATATACAATACTTTAGAACCTTAAGCACTCTGTTGGAAGTGAAAAACTCCTTAACCAATAGAACAGGGAATGTCTCCAGCTTTAGATGGTATACATATCCAGTAAACCTTATTCAGTCCAAAGCTGATGGAGAGTGATGAGTGCTATAGTACATGAATGGCTGGACTCAGATCTTCCTTAAATCAAGAAGTCTAAATCTATGTCACCCCTAGGCACATTCTGTCTGGCAAGAAATAGCTATGCCATTTCATTTCTCATTCAACCATAGTAATTCATCTCAATTGCCATGCCACCAATAATCTAATGGACCAAAGAATTGGAAGATGAATGTTTTAACTTGGATTTCTTTTTTTGTTCTTTTACAGTCTCTTGAGAGTGGGAAATTTAAAACCGCTTCTCTGTCTGCCTTTTCGCACTTTGGCTTCTTCTCTTGCCTCTGCTTGCTCTTCCGTCTTCTTTCATCGTCTGCTTCTCCCCGCTATCCACTCTGCTAACCAGGCTCCATGGCTTCACCCTTTTGCAGAAATAAGCAGGAAGCCAGAATAATACAGACTGATCTTTGGAGAAAGAGGGATGCAGAAATACATCACTTTCTCCCCAAATCTATCTGCAATATTCTGGCCTCTTGGAGTACACAGCGTTGCACATGGGGACAGCCTCTCCATGTTCCTTCAATCGGGGGGGGACAAGGTGTGCGCTGAGGCTCCCACCGGGGAGAAGTAGGCAAAAAAAATGAGACGGAGGAAAGAAGAAGAGGCAAGAGAAGAAGAGAGGCTGCAGAAAAGGAGAAAGGGACACGGAAGCAGTCAGCAGAGAAGCTAGGGAGACTCTGGGAGCGTGATAGAGTTTCAGAGAGAGTAAGAGTATGAGAGAGAGTGAGTCTGCGAGAGTAATGAATTGTAAACAAAAATATGGAGCTCCCTGCTTTGTTTTCGTTTGTTAAAAATTTAAATTCGTAGGTGTTCAAATGTACAAGTCTACTAATTAGTGTTGCCCAGGCCTAGACTGAGTCATACCACAGTTTAAGACACTAGTTAGTTGAACACTTAAGATCCTAGAGCAGACTAGAATTTCATGGTGACCAACCTCACAGGCCATGCCCTGGCAGCAAGGGCCTTACAGATGACCTTTAATCCATCCCTGCATACATTTGGACCTTGGATTTTAAATTTCCAGCAGTCTGGGTTTCAAAATCCTGGCAGCTTTTAAAATGGTTTGTCTATGGAAGGCTCCTTTAGAAAAACGGCTTATAGTCTAAGATGAAGGGAACGAAGGCGGCTAAAGTAAAGATTTAGGACTTTCTAGAAGGCTTGCAGTGCCTAAGCCCTGCTTGCTTGAGCAGTCTGAGGGTCCTTTTGGAGCCTAAGAAGGATTAGGATCCCCTAAACCAACAGGGCTATGCACACATTGGGAAATTTACCAGGCTCCCGTTAATCGCCCCTTCGCTCTTTAATCCACAATCATTTTCTTGCGAATTATCATTTTTATCACCGCTAAATAAGCACATTCTTTATGCTTTCCTGCAAGAAAGGAATGTTTCAGTGAGGTTCTTCTAGCAAAAGAAATGCAGACGTTGTAGCAATACTTTTATTAAATCTGAGACGTGGCATCCTAGCGTTGGGTAAACAGATGCAGGAAAATAATATTTGCATGGGGACGTTAAGCACTGTGTCAGCCTTTCACCTAACAATCCTTTAACTCTTTCAGTGCCAGTGGGATTGGCAACCTTCAGAGATACTTTGCAGTCTTGATGCATGCTTTTTTTGATGGAGTCGTTAATTTTGACAATTTTTTTGGTTCGAAAACCTGAAAAATATTTATCTGCTGGATGTGCCACTTTATACGGTTTGTTTCTACATCTTTTTATTCCCAGACCTACTTTTTGGCCAGACTATTGTGTTCCAGAAACGTTGTCACAATTTGCAACAATCAGTTTTTTCCTTTTAAGTTCATGAAAATATTTCTATTATTCATGTATACTAAAATGATTTATATTATTTTTATTTCATGCATCTCAGGGCATGCCAACTGAGATGCATTCTTTGTTCATCCAGAATAAAATTACATATTTCTCTGTAATAATCGTATTTACTGAAAAAAAATAAACCTTTGATTTTGTGATCAGGAATTGGATCATAAAAATGAATGATAATTTTCTCATTTGCCATCCCTCCAAGAGGAACTGCACCTAGGCCAAGGAACCAATTCACTGTAGAGGCACCCGGACAACATGCTGGCCCGTGAGACCCAAAGACCTGCCTCGGCACAGAGGAAGCCCTGGAGGACCCCCTGCTAGCTAGACTCCCCCCGCCAAAGGGTCAAAGAGGGTCCTCCCATGGACCCCCTGCTCCCGATCTGCTATCCATGTCTCCCTAGCAGCAGAGCCCTGGCCAGCATGCCACACTACTTGACTGGATCTCTCCCCAGTGGCTCTCCTCTTCTAGGCCCCAGTTGCCCACTGACTGCTTTCCTCCTAGAATCCCTAGCTGGTGATTCTCCACCCAGGGAATGCACCCGAGGTCAACCACAGTCTCTGCTAGGCCCATTGTGCTCCTTGTCATGCCGACTGGATCCTCTCCTCTTCCTCATGGCAATGGTGCACTGGGGCTGACCTGCTGCGGCTGATGTCACCTCTTCCCTGGCAGGCCCTTTGAGGTCAGGAAGTGGGTTGGCTCTGCTCCACCCCTCTCTGTGCCCAACCTCCATTGACCTGTCCTTTTTGGGCCCCAAAGCCACACCAGGGCTCAGATGCTGTAGAGGGTAGGTCCTCTTTGTGGACTTGGTCATAGTAGCGAGCCTGGTTGATCCCAAAGCAATGCCGCTGCGTGAACACCCTCCATCATCTTCTCCACATTCTGATTTATGTCGACCTGCAGGGAAGACAAGCAGGGACAGAAAAAAAGTGGGGAAGACCCATAGATGATAACTGACAAGGGAAAACAAAATGGCCCCTATCCTAGCAGCACAGTAATTCCCACTAACTCTATCCCCGAAACTCAAAAAATGCAGCCCGGGCAAGCCATTCTGTCAGGGCCCACTCTGGCCCATTCTGACCCCCCCCCATGGGCTTCATGATAAGTGTTTGTCTAGTAGATAACAGAGCTAAAACACATACAAAAAGCTAATATGCATTTGTATTAAAAAAAAAAGAAAACAGCACAATAGTTTTAAAAACTTATATTTAATCTGATATCAATTTAAAAAATCCTGTTCATCTTTCCATCTTATCTTTATCTTAAAAAAAAGGCTGACTATTAACTAATGTAACCAATGTTAAAAGAACAAACTATTAATTAAAAGTATAATACATTTAAAAATTAACTTTTTTTTATCGGTTTAAACCTCTTGAACATGAAATATACCCTGACCATGTGGCTAAGAATATTCTTTCTAAAAGTAATCACCCAATTTGCTGTGGACTTATATGGCTGATCCAATGTAGATCAGATTATGTTTGTATTTATTGGGATTTCAGGATAAATTGATGCCTCTGAGCTTATACAGATGGCTAATTTATCAATTACAGCCGTACGGGAAAATGCAGCAGAATTTCTCCGCCATTAGTCTCATTCAATATGATGAATACTAACCAGGTGTAGTGATCAAAGAGTTGCCATACGGAATACCACAACTTCATTTACTATTAAAAACTTGGCATTTGGCATCTTAAAAAAAGACAATTTATTCTACACAAGATATATTAATTAACTAACAGTTTATTTTCATTTAATTGTACACTATCCAAAAAAAAATATGACAGAGCCTACTATCATCAAAAAATATAAATAGATCCATTGATCTATGTTGACCTCAAACATGTTGAAGAATGAGAATGTTTACCTTCAGCGTTCTTCTGCATTTGGCCAGATTTATATTTTTTTAATTTCTTGGCTGATAATCGTATGTCTGTGTCTGCTTTTCATGGTAAAGATCTGATTTCATTTTTTGTTTTGCTTTTGTAGAAGGGGCCAATTATTTTATGACCTTATTACACATAGATCTTCATATACAGAGGTATATATATATATATATATATATAATATATATATATATATATCTATATATTATAAGATAATACTCAGTCCACTTGTGAACTGCCCTTTAACAGTGAAATATAAACTGTTGACATGTCTCTTATCTCCACATATGCTCTTTGGATTAATCTGCTTTCAATCCTTCCTAATCCCAGACTGAGATAACAAATGATAAAACAGGAACAGTACAGTACAGTACTGGTGTAAAAAACGGTATTTATATATGAAGATTTTAAATTGCACATGGCCAAGAGGGACACATTAATGGGTCACTAAAGAGACAGTTGGCAGGAGAATTTGCAGGACCAACGCAAAACTTTAACAAACTTCTCCCGCAAGGAAGGCTGAGCTGGCCCTGTATAATGTATAAATCAATGTGTAAGGAGACCTTGACAAACATTGTGCTGATTTAACTATACCTTATACAGGGCTCATTAGGTTGGCCTTTCATAATGTATAGCGAAGCCAAGGAGCTGCTACACTGTTGAACTCCATAGACCGTAAATATTTTTTTTTAATATAACTGTTTAAACTGTGTAACAATGTTTGAAGATCTGCACGATCATTACTTTTCTCATGTTTTTAGAGTATTGCAATCTGGTGCTATGGGCGTTTAGTATAACCTTATGCGTATCAAGGTGAGCAGTCATGGCATTTGAATTGAAAAAGCTTTATTGTTTCAATGCAGGTGGCAATAATTTCTATGTTTCAGTCTCCAATTGAGGCATCTTGATCTGGATTAGCGAACCCAACGTGCCATTGGAACACAGGAGTGATGGGAGTGATAAAGGGCCATTGGAACACAGGAGTGATGGGAGTGATAAAGGGCCATTGGAACACAGGAGTGATGGGAGTGATAAAAGGCCTCTGTACGCCTATGACGATTGTCCATTAAAATCAGTCGTTTTCCTCTACAATAGTCATTTACAGCATTGACGTGTGCGCAGTTTTTCTGATCCATTTCATGTTTCGTTTTTTTTTTCCATGCATAAAATCCACCAGACTACCGCTACCGGTCGGAGAAAACAGGTGAATTTATTCAGGCTCACCCTGTGGCCTTATTAAGAAGCTGATGGTGTTCCATCCGAGGCGCTCCAGGAAGACTCTATATTGTTGTCCAAAAAAAAGATGAATGAGAAAGGGAGTCTTTCAATCCTTGTGCAGGTTTGTTATACTTTCACAGTGGATACCACAATGTACTCCAACGCCCGTACAGAATCAGAACAGTGGGTGGCTAAACAAACAAAAGGCTCCACATGTTTTGTGCCTTGATCTGGCACTAAAACGTAGGTTCTGACTCCGTACGGGCTTCGGGGAACATGGTTGTATCCACTGCGAAACTATAACAAACCTGAACGAGGACTGAAAGAAAGCCTGTCTCGTTCATCTTTTTTGGACATTACTGAGTGACTCCAAACTTTTGACCTATGGTGTAAAAATTAAATAATAAATGTAAAAAAAAAAATATATATAATAAGTAAAAAATATATAAAAAATAATTTAAAAATAATAATAATATATATATAGCATTGTTGCTGTTAGCAGCAGACTGGGAGAAATTGGATGATCTCTCTCAGTTTGTCAATACAACGGGGAATCCTTACAAATCCATTTAAATATCACCAAATTCAATGTAAAGGGGAGGCACATTTAATCTCCCTTTTTCGCATTTAATTGTTTTTAATCATGGAATAATCACTGCTAGCGTTGATGAAACGGTCACAGCATTGTTCCTTAAAACATACCCGATTCATCCCCCCAAGCCGGCGATAGAAACAAAAACAAGAGGGATAAACATTAAAGAAAGAATACCTTTAGTTTGACTTAGCTAATTACAATTCCTAATGAGAAACTCATCAAAGTCTGATAATTAGCAGCGTTCGTCCAGACTTATTGCCTTAAATGTAATGATTACAGGACATCGAAAAAGGGTTCTAAATTATGTAGCAATGTCTCCTAATTGGTTTATTGAACATCATACATTGTTAAAAGCGGTTAATAGCCTGAGATTTTTCACCAAGTGATACTGAGGGGAACAAAACTCATCTAATCAGCAAAAGGGTGTTTTGTGCTCCGGTGTCTCGTTTTGATTTAGTAATTAGCCTTACTGGATTATCCGATGCAAATCTTGATTCAGTTTACTCTGTCAAAGCGAGTTTGGGTTTTAAATGGGAAATTGACATGTGAAGCAATTCATCTTTTAACCCAGCAAAAGTGTTTGTTTTTTTGAAAATACAAGGGAGATGGAGACATGATCGTCAGAGCATAAAGCTTTTTCAGCGAGGAGTATGAGTTCATGACGGCGGATTTCTTTTGACGAGAATTATTGTTCTTAAAGTGTAGGAATGAAAACATTGTGAATAGGGAAAACATGTTATTCTGTCTAATGAGCATAGCGGACCAGTTTAGACAATTAGCTGTGAGATATTAAGGTTTGTGTTTAAAGGTTGTTTCGTACTAGAAGAATTTTTTAGCGGTATTCCGTCATTAATAAAACATTGTTGGCTTGTACTGTTTTTTTTCTTATAGTTTGGATAAATATTCATAACTGACATCTTATGCTTCTGTCCCTTTAAGTGGCAGATAGGTGGGCAACATTTACTTTGATGGAAGGGTTAAATCATGTTTCATTAGTCACGTCTTGGCCCACCAAATGATATAGTCTATGTAATATATATATATATATATATATATATATATATATAACTATTACTTTGCCTTTGCAATGTTGGAAACAGGCCCGGACTGGCCATCTGGCACACCTAGAAAATGCCAGGTTGGCCACTGGCTGATAGCATTCCATACTTAATCTTACTGCCACTCCAGCAGCTGATCAGGTCCTGCCATGTGTGGCTGTCGGCTAGATAGATGCGTGCCCACCCGCCAGCCTCCCGTACTTCATTTAGCGGCTGCTTTCCATTACCAGTCCAGCCTGGGTTGGAAATAAACCAGGTTTACTTTACCTTTGAAGACAGTATTTTTTTCCTTTTTGATCAAGGGTAACAAGGGTGAATGAGACTTACTTGTGTTAAAAGAAAGATGGGCCGGATGGCGGAGCAGAAAGACATATAACTTTGATCGTGGCTGTGGACACCCATGAGTGGGATGTAGTGTATAAAGGAAAGCAAATTTTGTTTCCCATTTTTATGATCATCATTCTGTATCTGATTTAAAAATTTCTCATGGGTAGTTGGTTTACTTCGGATGTGGGATTATGATTGGATTACATGGAGGAATCATGGGAAATTCAAGGAAATTTGCATGAAATGCCTTTTGAAATATGTCATAAAAACAGAACAATAAACAAATATAATGTAATATAGAAGCTTTTTATTGCCGGATTAAATTATGATTTGATCTTAGATGTGATGAACTGTGCTATATTAGGTTTCTCTACAGTGATTTTATACATTTTGCAGTTAAAAAAAAAGTTTAATTTAATATTGAAATCACACTTTATTATTATTATGTAAAAATATATTTAAAATATATAAAAATCAGAGCTTTAGCTAGCAATACTCAAGTTTAAATTGTATTATTTTGTCATATATTCTTGCAAATAAAGGTCAAGACTCTATAACATTGTCCATTTCATTATATCAAATGCTAAAAATATATTTTGTGTATGCGCTGGCATTGTGTCCGTAGGAATATTTGCCGGAAATACTTGGTTAATATAAGAATAAGCTGACTGGACATGCACTGGGATAACAAGATGTACCCCGAGAGAACCCGTAGAACATTCTATCCAGCCGGCAAGTGAACTGACTATTTTTATTAGTAATAACATCAGTCACTTTCACTGCCAGGGAGGATATAGGGAAAAAAAGGAGAAAGGCACACTTTGACTTACAAAGGCAAGATCAGAAAGTGCCAATAAAACATCCATTTATAACGAAGACACCGTGCCTCCATTACTGCTCTAGAAAGTGTGGTGAAAGACAGTCTTTACCATGCTAATGTCACGCAATTACCTCTTTACTTCCAAAACAAATGTCAGAAATGGAAAAAGTGACACCGAATCAGAAATGTCACAGGTGATAGATTTGTGTCATCTCCCCCTCTACGCCCGTGCGAGCTGCATCAAGAGAGACGTTGATAACACAATACTAATATTATATTACAGTCTTCATGGTGCAGAGTAGCAAGTGATGAATTTGTGTCACTTTGTATATTGTACTTTCCCAGGGCCTGATCGGGCAAGCGTGGAAAATGGAGTGTTTAGGATTAATGATATCGAAAATGATAGAGAGGAGATTGAAATTTCCTTCATTCCTGAACCATGCAGATTGGAATATACCTAGGAGCTATCTCTGCCTCGCACCCTCTCACTCAGCCTCGCACCCTCTCACTCTGCCTCGCAAGGGCCTTTCCCGTCCTTACACCTTATACGAGTTCTTCCTTTTTTCATCTTTTTTTTTGTTGTTATTGTTTTATTATATTTTCAAAGTCATTTTGTAATTTGATGACTGGGTGAAAAAAAAACCAGGAACCTTTTTGGAATCGATTCGTGCGCCACCCTCAAAGACATTTGGAGGTTATCATTCCCCATCCAACCAGTGCTCATTTTATATTATTAATATATCTTGAATTTACGAAATAGACTGCTATCTATTGATAATTTGCCACAAATTAAGTTTTTTTTTAAAATTGAATACTTTCTTTTTTATAGTTTTTTAAAATTTCAATTTGTACATTAACGCAGTTAGAAATTCTTTCTAGATATGATAACATAAGAAAAATATATTAAAAAAATATTCATTGGCTCATAAAAGTATTAGATACTAGAGGTTGCTAGATCCTTTAAGGAGCTTGATATTGGGACCAGTGAGTTTAGAAAGATCTTAAAGAGAATCTTAATTTAAATTTTTTATTAATTGAGATTAAAAGATCATTCATGTTTCCACCAAGATGTCAGTAAAATAAAATACCCACCTATTCTGTACAATCACTTAAAATGACAATTATTACTGTAACTTGTGCTGATAAAGAATACTTTGCCCTAAATTAATAAAAAAAATAGTTGACCCAATTTATGGCTTCACCATAAAAAGTCTCCTTTTGTTACAAGTTCATTGATTGCAGAACAAATTAGATGCCATATGAAGTTCCACTCAGAATTTCCTCACATTACATAATTCCAAGACCACAATTCCTGTAATCTAGAACTTGCTTGTGTATGGTACAATGGGAATGGGGGGGGGGGGTTATGTATAAAACAGATTCTGGTGCAAAGTTTTAAAAGTGGTGTTAATACTATGGCAACCAGCGGAGTTGTCTTATAAGTAGGGAGATGCCACTGATTGCTCTGGTGACAAGGCCACTTTGAACCAGAATCATGATATTTATGTATATATCAAATATATATATCTTATATAAAAATTGCACAACTGGCGCTTTCCACAAAATGATGCAATCATTTTTATTCCGGAAAAACACTAACCAGTTTGCTTGACAAAACGAATGGTTAAAAATAGAATCCATGTTAATTTAAGTTAATCTTTTTTTCATTTAGTCCTCAACTCTGCTACTATTATAAAAAAATAACCCCGTAAAGACGTAGCGTATATATTTTGTCTGTAATAACCCATGCATTTTAAACATCCAGCAGTAAGGAAAATTGTTATTTTTTTTTTTTTAAAAACGCCTTCATAATGCTGGCGATTAGACCGGAGCTGGAGTGGAATGAAATCATAGCAGGGAAACCTTTATTCTAATGAGCTTGTAATGACATGCAAATTAACAGAGTCCTACAGCAAAGGTTAGCGTTTCTTTATAGAGCGTGCTAAGAGGCATGTTGCAGAATGGGACGGCTCAGTGAACAATACATATTAAAGTATCATGCTGGGAGTGTTATCACAATTAAGCTTCGTTGTATTAAGATGCATGCGCAGAAATGTGTCTGGAGCTGCCAACTAGGACATTTCTGGAAGAAGATCTGGGTTGCAAGGCTGGAAATTAAATAACTTTGTTACGCATTAACTAAATAGGTTATCCTGCTAGTCAAATATATCTGATGCCTAAATTTAGATAATGTATACTCACGTAATTAAAGGTTTTATCCATATTTAGTAATAAGCGGGTCAATTAAACTCCGTTGTTTTACGCTGCAATTGTAAATGAAATATTTTCAATTGGCTCATTATATGAACTATTAAGTGAATTACATTTTTTTATTTAGTGCCGCTTAAACACAGTAATAATTACCCAATTTTTCTGGTATTCATATTTTTTTACTGTATCTATGTAGCTGTGCCCTTGGAAGACTTTTTTCTTTGTGCATTTCCTACACAGGCTGTGATTGGTGCTAGAGTTTGGGAAGAAGGTCTATACATTCCAGAAGGGATGTAAATGGAAACAGTAGCCCCAACATTTCTTTACAGGTTGAATTGGTTTCAATAGTCCAACAAAATCTGTAATTTTTTTTTTACTATTATTTTTTTGGTGGGGGACAGAAATGTTCGTGTATAAAAAAAAAAGCCTTGGGTCATCTTTGATAATTCTGGCTTTTGGGGTAGGGTGTTTTAAATCACTCATCATGCTCCTCAGGGTGACCTCCAGAGCTTTTAGCCGAAATGTTGAAGGTTTGTTCTGTTTTCTTTCTTTGATTTTTTTGATTGTGTATCTTGTTTTGTATTTGCATTAAGTACCTTGGTCTATTGAGACCTGTATGTAGTTGTTGATACATTTGACTATATTGGTATTTTTGTATACTTTTTTGTGGTCACATCTCATATGCGTCATAAGAAAAGTATTTCCAAAACGTCCATCCATACATAATGTTTGAAAGCTGTATTAATGCTCTTTGATAATGGTGTTCCCATTAAAAGCAGTCTACAAGTTAAACAAATGGGGGCATTAGTTTAATATTTCACTTGCTTAATTTTTTTAGACTGCACAACAAGCAAAACATGGCATCTAGTAATCTTAACATCAGAAAGTTAACCAAAGGAGCGAATAAAGCATTGCCAATTTGTTTTCTAGCAGTCATTGCTCAGTGTGAATATGACAGTTTCATTATAACATTATGGATTTTTTTTTTGTTGAAAAAAAAAAATAAGAAAAATCATTAGCCATTGGAGAGAAAACCTCCAAGCCTACCTAAAACTCTGTGGATTACATTTGTTGCTTGTTAAGCACATTTTAGTTCTAAATGCTGTTGCATGGCCTGGACTAATTCCAGAACCCCGACGGAGTTAATGGGTAGTGAAAAATGTTCTTGTGTACAAACCCAATGGGAATAAACGGCAGAATACATAAATATGGAAAGAAAATCTTACCTAAAAAATGTGTCTATAAATCAGGTAGGTGGAACAGGGTGACCCAACCGGAATATTTCTTTCTCCTATGTTTTCCATAATCATTCTTCACAACCTAAATATAGATACATCGGCTGGCATAATATACCCAATGATCAGTCAAGATCTTCCAGTACCGGCTTTCATGGAACAAATCTCTTCCCTTACTCTCCTGTTTGACTATTCTGGTACAAGCTAAGGGTTTTAGATTATGATGTCAAAACCTTTAGCCCCTCAGAGCCATCTTTAAAGCAGGTTAAAAGGGGTAGTTCTTCAAGGTCTAAAGATTCCATGTGGTCCACAGCAGCTACACATTAAGATCAACTGAAGCAGATGGAAGGGGAGCAAACAATATTGAGAGGAAGAAGGAAAGAAGAAATGCTGAGATGGAGGGATAGTATTGTGATTATGTATTGCTAGAAATTGGTGGGATTAGAGAAGGTGCATGGGAATCCTTGTGGACTTGCCTGGAGTCCCGTCAACATTAAGGAAGGTCCTATAGTGCTTATTAGTACATGGACCAGAAGGAGAAGAGAGGAACCATGATTTGGGCTATTGGATCAAGGTATCTCTCTGCCCCAGCACCAGACCAACAGATACTGAGTTAGTCTCTTGGTCGCTACAAAAGCTAGCGAACTCCTTAAAATCTATCACACTGCTTAAAAACCACTCTTCTCTGAATTCATGTACCCTTTCTTTTGGGATTTGGCATGCAGAAACTGTATGCTTTGGGTCAAAATTCCAATCATTTGGTAATCCCATGTCTTACAGAGCAACACTCCTAGAGAAACCAGAGCCATCAAATAAAATGTAACCTGTTCTTGTATGACTGAATCGAAATAACTAGTCAAGTGTTTAACAAGCTACTAGCAACATACGGAATAACAAGTTTAAAAAATGCTAATTTAAAAGAGGTGTATCCACGAAAGGTGCGAGTCGTTCGCTTTGCATTACTGACTCTCAAAATGATGGGTCTTGTGAATTGTCATCCTATGTTAATCACATTGTCTTACACACATTTCAACAGATTGAGCATTATTATCCTGTATTAGAAAGCCGGCTGACATCATTGGGTTCTCAACATGTCATGGCCATAAGACTATATTGCTTTTTGCTTCCCTGCTGTGGCTATCTGAACCGATTCAATTTCTTTATTTGAAAAGATTCAGCGCTATGAACTGGGAGGTCATAGAGCCAAAGAGAAAATGAGTGTTGATCACCCAAAAAGACTTCTGGTCTCACATTAACTCTTTCCCTTTTACCATCCGATTAATTATTCCGCAAACAACATCTAAATGTTTTATTCTTTTGAAAATATTTTGCTTATTTTAACCTTAAATATGGATTCGGTTGTAAGAGATCCATATATATTAGTACCCTTTAAGCAAAAAAGCTGTTTCATGGGGTTGTAGGGTTTCTCTTAACAGTATTCTTTTTTATGCAATTAAGTTTTGACTGTTGAAGATCCGTTTGTCTATCGGTGTTTTAGACATTACCTTACCTTTAAACGTTCAATCGGTCCTTCTAACTAATCATTAGTTATAGGGAAAACGTAATAGGCTTTGTCATAAACTAATCATCACAGAATGCTTTGCGAGAAGGAGGTGGTGTCCAAATACCACATTATTTTCTACTATGGGGATCCCCAGGTCTGCATTTTTTTGCATTGGACTTTCTTTTAATCAAATGAAATATTTAATGACTTTATTGTGAGCGCCAACAATTACCTTAAAGTGTTGAAACTGGGGGAGGTGATAACCTAGTTACATTAAGGGCATCTGGACCCCATACCAAGATTCTACATAGCAAGATACTCTCAAAACTAAAAAGTGGGACAGCTGTGGACATTTTTTATGGATGTTACTTTGTGAACATTTTTTATGGATGTTACTTTGTGTATCCGGCAGGCAGCCATGAGTTAGTAGAGTACATTGGAGGAGCCGTTAGAGGTGAGATGTGGCTTTGCTGGGCACCAACCCAGCATGCATTTTCCCAGTGTGCCCTATTGCCAGGCCTGGCCTGATGGGTAGAATAGTTATATATAGTTATAAAATACGTATACATTTTTAATTGTAAATATTAAATTGTATTTAGAGCCGCGTCCAACATTCTTCTCCATAATAGAAACCGTATTATGGAGAAGAACCAAACTACTAACCTATCATGTGAAGTGTTAAAATCGTTCAATATCTAACATATATCTATATATTTTAATATTTCAATTTGTAGACGTAATAGAAGTGACGAACTGATTGGAGAAATACAGTAAGGTGATGATAGAATCATTTTGAAAAAAAAAAAAGAAATACAAAAAAAAGGTATTGAGCTCGGATTTCATTTGCGATGGAGAAAATTGAATTCGGTCTGATATCCGAAAGAAAGCAAAAGTTGGCGAGGGCAGGTTAATAAATGAATTTAGAAGAGGAGAAATCGAAATGTATGACATTGAAAATGACTAGCGGAGACACGCAAGCATTTTCTATTTTCTTCGGCGGCTCGTAACCTTCTTGTGCCGCATTGGAGACAGTGCCGGTGTTAATAGCAGTAAAATGCGAAAGACAGAAGGAAAGAGGGAGAGGTGAGAATCCAGACAGGAGAAGAGGAAAGGGGGGGGGACATTAGAAGCAATAACATTGTCACTTGAAATGTAAATTGACATGCTGCATAGTCAACAGACACAGTTGGCTGCCTGCAACTAGGAAGTACTTAAATCTTGGCACTGATAGATGAAATATTTGTTAAAGAGCTAATCAGAGAAATCGAGTTTCATCAGACGGTGGCTATGCCTCTCTGCTTCCCCGCACATACAGAGAAAATGAACTACACAAGCAAGATCTTATTTTGGCTGCGTAAATGTCTGAACTGGATTATATACCACCGCGTGTGCGTGTGTTGGTGTGTCTTTAATAAATTAAATATATTTAAGCAATAAAAAAATATTTAATATCTAAAGAAAATGATACTTGAATAAAGATGTGTACTACAAAGCATACAGTTTTTTGTACACACACACACACACACTAATTTCCAGCCTGTTTCCAGTTTTACTCGCTGTTTGTTTTACTTTTAAAATATCTCTTGAAAAATACAGTTGGGTTTCATAATTGTATTCTTTTTTTGTGCACCAGACTCAGTTTGATCCAGAGTACCCAGGAGGTTTTTCCCTCTGCGACCGACTTATTGATGGGCATTTTATGCAATTTAAGGTTTATGTTTAAATAGTACGCACGGTAAAATCTGCTCCTGTAAGCTTTGTAAAAAAAACATACATGTAAATCGTGCAAATTAACATGCAGGAGTGAATCCATTTAACACCCCGATCTCCCATATCTCCTGGTAGGGCATAGATCTTAAATTGCTCGGAACAGGCAATGGTGTTGGTGTAAATCCCCAATATATGTCCTGCTGAGCTCAGCTGGTTCAGCGTGAAGTCAGCCCGTGGGCCTTTGTAAGCACTAATTAATCTTCCACTAGGTGTGATCAATCAGTCATTTCTGGTCACCTTCTTCCTCCTGCTACTGTACTTGTTTTTCCTATTTTGCGACTTTTGTACAAGCAGAAGTGCCCAACATTCTGACGCGTGACTGCTGCAAGCATATGTGCTAACACAACAAAAAAAAACGGTGGCCGGTATACCTCATGTGCAATGTACACAGGTAAAGGGAAGACCTATCAAGATTTACTGTTGTGGAAATATTTTTTGTAAGTAGGATTTCAAGCACGTGGATCATTATTCTCCTCTGGCTCCGTAACACTGGAGCCAACACGTCCTTCTTCAGTTCTTGTGGCACGGATCAATGCGGTTTCACAGCATCGAGAAAACTACCTGTTGGCTGCTCTCTGCTGTAATATTAAGGAGAAAGGTTACTGACAGATTTTCTACAATCTCTCCAAAACATCATCAAAATCAGACCTAGGACGAAGTCGATTCTCTTGCATCTCAGCAATCAGTCACTGTTCTGTTCCATAGAATTTGCCCAATATACACTTTCTTCTCTGTTGCTCTGGTCCTCAGCTTCCCTTATCCCTTTACTGCGTTCCATTCCCAAAATCATGTTTTTTTGGGTCCACTTATAACCTTATGAATTTCAGAATTCCACAGCAACCAAGAATTCCCTAAATGAACTCATGAAGATCCAACTGCACCTTGTCCCCAAGTGAAGACTCAGTTTTAGACGTATACGGAATTGCAGGATTCAGTGGGACTCCAGTTGAGCAAAACTCATTTAGGACATTGTTTTGCCAAAGTTGTAGCCAACTGGCTCTCGGTTTCAGCTACCTAAATATCCCGTGTGAAACTGAGTAATTAGTAGATAGGCATTAGTAGATATATGAAATAATAATGAATGCATAGCAGCTCCAGGCGTAGGCAAAAGTCAAGCAAATAACTTCTAGGTCTCTAAAGATCATAAATTCTATGTAAATGTTTTGTTGGATTTTTTTTACCAGCTCACCTATATACTATATATATATATATATATATATATATATATATATACACTTAAGGTTTCCTTTCCATGCTTCCCTCATCCCTCTTATTATCAGGGCCGGCCTTAGGGGTGTGCGACCTGTGTGGCCATGTTAAATAAAGTTTTTCTTAAACTTTATTTAACATGGAGGATGTTAAATAAAGTTAAAACAAACAAAAAAACCGGTGTTTTAATTTAAGTCCCGGGCAGGGGCGCCGAGCGGTCGCTCGTGAAGTTTTCAGCAACCACTCGGCGCAACTCACTCTCCGTGACTCCGTTGCGGTGCCGGCGTTTCATGCTGAGCGCCGGAATTATTCTGGCACTCAGCTGTGAAGCGCGCACCGCAGGACTCCGGCAACAAGGTAAGTAAGGATAGGGAGAGGGGGTAGATAGTGAGAAGGGGCAGAGTGGCGAAGGCAGTGAGAAAGGACAGAGGTGGTAGATTGTAAGAAGGGGCAGAGGGGGAGATTTTTTTCCTTTTTTTTGGGATGGGGGG